>JBCFYV010001887.1:0-44840 GCA_039000515.1 Timema cristinae | reverse complement strand
TAAATCACATTCTGGGTTTAAACATATTTATATAACATTTGTTTTCTGTCAAAGCTATAATTATTATATCACATCTTAATTCAATTAAATCATTCGATAACAAAATAAAAAAAAACCTTTTTCCTTACATTTTCAAAGGCAAAATAAAAACCAACATATATACCTAAGTCCAACCACGTACAAAATTATGGCACAGAAAGTTTATTATTTACCCTTAACACAATTAGACTTCTTTGAGTCAAACAAAATAGCCACACTGCTCACAGCCACCTATTATTTAGCTTTTTTTTTTATTAAAACCATCCTCAGTCCCGCAATAATATAAGAAAATTGAAACTTCTCACCCTAGACCATCTGTAGTCGAGAACTCGATCATATGTACATATCTCTTTATGTTTACTGAAGGATATGCATGTCCTCACAAACTCTTCAAGTAGTAATCAAGATCCTGGTGTACATCCTTTCATAATCTTAAACTGGTAATAAGTAGTGGAACAAGTCCTTTTTTCTTCTTTTCTAATGATTGTAAGTGTTTTACATCCCGGCATTCATATCACTTCTTTTCAACACCACGCCAATAACAAAACAAAAGAACCTTTCCAATACACGCCAAAGAGGTGATACCATTTAGAAGTAGTAATATTGTTGGAATAGTGACGTATGGATGATTGTAAATAGGGATTATAATTAAAAGGGGATGGTTTTCTTTGTCACAGATTTGCCCCCTAATGTTTCAGAAGTTAGTTTTAGTATTGAAAACTGCTACTGGAACATTACCAGCCATTGGTGCACTTAAAGTGGTAGGAGTTAAGGTCCATTGTCTAACGACTTTTCCTTTCTTCTAAACTTGGCACCGTTGAGATCCTTGCAGGTAAGGTTGCTCGGAAATGTACATTCATTTAACCCTTTACATATTGGTTTATAGGTTTTGAAGACGCGCACTTGACTTATGTCGGTGTCCTCGCAACCAAAGCGACAAATTAAAACACCTGCTCCTGGGTTTCAACCGCACTACACCAGCTATTTGAGCAAATTCAAATGGCACTCTAGCTGTCCTTCAAGTGAGACATTTGTCTTCTACCTTGGGTTTTACATAACCTTTTTTTTTTTTACAAACATTTACACAAATATGTTACATGGCTAATGCTTGCCTTATATATTATAAGCTGTTAGCATTCTCTAGACCTACATACAATTGAATTACTAACACAAAACAAAACTTCCCTCATTACATTGAAACAAAACCACACTTTAGCAATAGACTGGACATATTAAAATTATTAGTTTACACACTCTTTAACTAAACCAAAGTTCTTAAATATTAAATAGCTAAGTGGATGGCAAAGGTTAGATTGAAACATAGTCGTGTTACAATATGAGACTCTCCTCTTGCAACTTATGAGACAATTGTTCCAAACAAAAAAAACAACAACTCGTGAACTCATGCCAATTGGTGTTTCCTGAAATGTACTGTGCCCCCAATCATCTTAAATTGATCCACTAAACTCACCCTAACTATTTTGGGTACCTACAGCCCCCTAGGCTTCTTATTACACCACTGGTCGCGAATGCTGACTCTCATAATATGAAATTCAACTTCTTAAAGTGAGATTATCATAACAATCCTCTGCCAGGTGATTTACATACACCATATGAGAAAATTAAACAAGTTAAAAATAATAATTACAAACATTAGTTGTTTATATGAAGAAAAAAAATCCTTTTTCAAACCCTGAGATAAACATAGACTATAATGACACAATATATTAAATAATATAGTAGTTTGACATAACTATTCAATGAAATTATAGGTTGTTTAGAAATAGACATACAAAATGTTATAAACGTGCCCTATCATAAGTATAAGCCTACCATGGAAATACTGGGCCTTTTTCACATAAATATCAAGCACTTATCATAAGGTGCTACACGTATGAATAATTTATAACTTCATAGGGTGTTTTAAAATAAATACTAAGCGAAATAATAAAAAAAAACATTTACACAATGTTGTCTGTTATAAGATAATGGAAATAACTTCCCTCGTTCCTGTCTGCAAGGAGCGTAATGACGGAACCAGGTACCACACTTTCTGGGCCTGCTTATGGCGACTAATTGGTGAATCAAAAGTTCCGGTGCGTCTCTTCTCAGCTGTTGGGGCTACACATCTCAAGTATACAGTACATACTTGTAAACACACAAGCCCTATCATAGGGTAACAATTGCAGATAAAGTTCATGGATTTAACTTCTTTTTCTTAAAATAACTTCATTATAATTAAACTGAAAATGCTTATAACGTCTTAGACCTCTTCATGTTACTTGTCTGCTTCCCATACATGAATAAGGAATGACTTTGGTTGTGATGTTACTTTACTCTCAGAAAATCCCACTCTCTTGTCTCTTCCTCTAACTATATTTTCTTCTGACATATACAAAAATAAATAAATAACCTTCAAAGTTTCACCATAAAACAATTAATAATTCTCGATGCTATTCATTTCCAATAAAAGTTGTGTGGGTTCCTGCCCTTTCACAAGTTTTAATATTCATGTGGCTATCACAAGTCTGCCCAGTCTAACAGGTACCGGCACAGAGGACTAGCCTTAATGTTGACGCTGGTTATAACCATTATACATATATTTTAAATACTCACAGGATTTTATCTCTCTCATTTTGTAGGCACATTCTTATCGTGTAGGTCTTCGGGGTGCATATTCTCTTCACATGGGGTATTTCTTAACTTCTTTGACGTAGATACTTTAACAATAACAAATAATCTATTACTGATTGTCGAAATTATCCATTATAATTCTTAAGTAATAATTGTGGGATAAATTACCCTTTCCACAATACAAAAAAAATTTCTCCACACTTTTGTTTTTTATCTTTCTTATCTTTCCTTAGATTGATACCTGATTTGTATAATACGGTGTGTACCTTCCAACCTTGAAAAAAAAATGCCGCAGGTTATTTGTTGGATGCTGGGAATCGTTCACCAATCTTTCCTAGAGTTTCTAAATTTTTCTCTTTTTTATTTTTGTAGTTTTAAGTGTTTTAATGGTGTAGACGGCTTTAGACATAATCCATTGTAATCCTCATTGTTGTGTCATTCGAGGCGCCACCTATGCAGTGCTGGGAGCTCGTAGAGCCATGTAACTCATTTCACCGGAGAGGTGGCTCACGAAAGGGTTGACCAGCCCTTAATGTTAACATTTAATTTGCTTTAAAAATAATTGAATGTTTTACTAATACAAGTCTATAATCGCCTTTTTAAGATATTGATATCAATATTGTCTTCCCATGCTCAAATTTGAAGTCAAGTGATGATACTATTTAATTATTTGTACAAAAGTTGGCTACTTCTGTTCTTCTGACTGACAAACACATCGATGACTCTGTTGTTGAAGTTTAGAAATTCAACATTTACATCCTTAAGTATAGAACAAACAGCCAGCGAATTTAACCTATGGTGCTCCTGAATCTAATAGACAACTCAGAGAAAATACTTCAACTTCTAACACAAGCTCTGGGCACGTCGGATTTCTTGACATCTCCATTTCTTCCTTTTGATTTAGTAATTCTTCCCTAAGATCTACACCAAGGGTGTTAACTTTTTCTTGACATACTAAAAATGCTCCCAGAGTGTGTGGAACCTGCGACCGGTCTGGGCTGCCTACATCGCAGGTCAACAGTTTCCCTCTTTGACAATTACATTTACATCAACTGGTTGAGGATGATGACTAGAACCACGGGATGCTTGCCCTTGATAAACTGGACCTATGTTAGCTGTACCCTATGTTGAGGGTTCGTTGGGACGGTTGAAATGGGGTATGGGAGTTACTCCTAGACTAAAGTCCCTGTCGTTGTCCCATAAGAGTGGTTCCTAGGTTGGGGAAAAGGTCCGTTGACTGACCTTTTGTCTCTTACCTCAAGGTTATGATGGGAGTTTTCCCGACCTCTACCAGGATATTGGTGCTCTGTCTGGGCACCCCAAACTAAACTACGGCCTGAATGGTCGCGAGGAGGTCTATCTCTCCTCACGCTTCCTGTGGACGTGCTCCCAGTTGAAACTGTGGAGTAGGTCCTACCTGCTGTTCCACGTTCGGCCTCCTATGAAGTGGGGAACTAAACTGTCCTACTTTGTCCCTACGCCTATCCTGTTCCAAAATGTCCAAGCGCTGCAGTCCGGCCCTAAACTCCTCCAAAGTGTTGTAGGTAATCCCTACCAACATCTCGCGGTACCGTATGGGTAGTTGATGCGTGACCATATATATCAACTCAGAGTCACTGATGTTCGACTCGAAATTCCTACTTTTACTATACATGTCGGCAAGGTAAGCCCTCCAGAGTACCTCCGTTCTCGTGGTACCTTGACGCATGTAATTTAGCCCTCATTTGGCCCTGGATCTCCACACTCCAAAACATTGCTAGGAATCGGGTTCGAAACTCCTCCCAGCCTGTGATGCTTTCGCGCACTACCGACCACCCAGGCAAAGCGTCACCATTGAGGGAACTGCCCCCTAACCTTATTTTTTCCTTATCATTTAGTCGACGCCCTTCAAAAAGTTCCTCCAGAGTGTTGAGGTGGCTAACGGGATCCTGCCCCACTCCTGCGATTGAATTTAGGGAGTCTATCCCCAAGAGCCCGGTCTCCTAAAAGGGTACACAAAGATGAAGAAAATGGGCTTAAGTCGCCCAGCCCTCCTAACCTGACCTGGTCTGACAATCCCTCAAGCTGGTTCTTTACCATTTTACCTCCTCGGCTGTATCATTCAACCTCTGATCCAACACCACCTGGGTTTTTGGCTATATCCCGGTTCTTGATCCTTCAGTGAGCCAACAGTAGAGTTCAGAATCCCCAGTGTAATTGTCTGACTCTCGTTTCCTGTGCGCACCTCTAGGCTTAGTCTATTCAATCCTTCCTCTAGCTGTGCGACCTGCTGTTCTTGCTTCTGTGCCGTCAACCTTTGGTTTGACTCCAAGGTCAGGCTAAGCTCATCCCTTGACTCCAGGATCTCTTTCTTAACACTGGCCAGCTCCTGCCTGAACCGCTCTTCAGTGGCCTCAACTCTAACCTCAAAGTCGGCCCTGGTCTTGCCTATTGCCGCTGAAAACTCTTCCCTCATACTGACCGTTAATGAACCGATGTGACGCATAATCTCACTGCGGGTTTCCTCCTGAGTAGAAACGAGCTTTCTCTCGAGGACTAACTGCCCTTCCCTCATCTCCATTAACAACTGTTGGATACCCGCCATAAGGTCCAACGAAGGAGTACTATGGGGAACTTCCATAGGGAAAGGAGGGATTTTGTCCCCGTCTGGTGACGGACCCTCAAAATAAGTTTGGGATGAGTCGTCGCTCAAATCCTCAACCCCTACTTGGTCCCTAACTACCTTTTCCTGCTGTGGTGTCGTGGTAGCAGCATCATCCTCCAACCCTACATCAATTGATTGTCCATCCATTATTGTGGGTAAAACCTCAGCCTCATACCTAATGTTTATCTTAGACTGTCCTCTGTCCCTACTTCTAAAAAATACCCTTCCTGGCTCATAACCTAAACCACATTTGAAAATACTAGGTTGCTCTATCCTCACCTTATCGAAAAGCCCCGCGTTAAGGCGCCACTGTGAAAAAAATTTAAAAAAATAAGAAAAAAAAAAATATTAGTTATTTTAATTAAATATATATTTCTCCTACTGTTGTATGTAAAAAAAAATAGTTCAATTTTATCTAGCTCAGTTGCACGAGGAAACTTAATCTCGGGACCTCTGGTTTAGATAGGCACTTATACTTAACCTGCCTGCGGAGCTCCGGTAAATCACATATCTAGGTTAACATATTTATATAACATTTGTTTTGTTGTCAAAGCTATAATTATTATATCACAATCTTAATTCAATTTAAATCATTCGATAACAAAATAAAAAAAAAACCTTTTTCCTTACATTTTCAAAGGCAAAATAAAACCAACATATATACCTAAGTCCAACCACGTACAAAATTATGGCACAGAAAGTTTATTATTTACCCTTAACACAATTAGACTTCTTTGAGTCAAACGAAATAGCCACACTGCTCACAGCCACCTATTATTTACCTTTTTTTTTTATTAAAACCATCCTCAGTCCCGCAATAATATAAGAAAATTGAAACTTCTCACCCTAGACCATCTGTAGTCGAGAACTCGATCATAGGTACATATCTCTTTATGTTTACTGAAGGATATGCATGTCCTCACAAACTCTTCAAGTAGTAATCAAGATCCTGGTGTACATCCTTTCATAATCTTAAACTGGTAATAAGTAGTGGAACAAGTCCTTTTTTCTTCTTTTCTAATGATTGTAAGTGTTTACATCCCGGCATTCATATCACTTCTTTTCAACACCACGCCAATAACAAAACAAAAGAACCTTTCCAATACACGCCAAAGAGGTGATACCATTTAGAAGTAGTAATATTGTTGGAATAGTGACGTATGGATGATTGTAAATAGGGATTATAATTAAAAGGGGATGGTTTTCTTTGTCACAATATACAACTATTTCTACGTATGACTGCTTATAAAACCTATATACCTATACTATAACTTTAATAATGCTACTCTTTTCACTTTATTTTCCCTTGTATACCTAATCCACGATCATCACATTCTATGAATTATGTTTCTTCGTTTTCCTCCTCGTTTACTTCTTGTTTTGATGTGTTTATGTTTCGTTCTGACATTAGTTTCAACTTGTTCATAATTTGGAGAATACAAATCTTCTGGTAAAAAATTCATGGGATTAATAGTTTTGATTTAATACCTCTACACTTGTTTTTTCTTGTTTTCCATCTAAATATTCTTCATCTAGTGTAGCATTGATGAAGGATTGACCACGACAATTACCATCAATTGCTGAATAGTGTCAACCTATTTTTCTACAGCCACACGTTGGTCCACACACTTTTACAGTTGCAAAAAATCATATTCAAAAGTGAATCTGGAGCAGGAGGTTGTAATGATCTATTTGGCTCCCAAATTTTAATTTCCATTAGTACTCTCCAGTATTCGGGATTTAACTCTTTAGCTAACAAAGTTTGCACTTAATGATAAACCTGATATGGGTGTCGCTGAACTGCACTCTCTGTCGGTGGAAGTAAAGCTAGTTTTACAATTTTGTTAATTCTTGTAGACTTAACAAAGAACTAGTGTCCATGAGTATCAATGGAAAATTCCATAACTGGACCAACATATAACATAAAATGAAGCGTAGTACAATAGAAAATATTAATTCCTTAGAACAATCTTCTGGCTTGAAAACCTCAACAGAAACTTGTAAATCCTTACGCATTTATAAAAAATTTCAAGATTTGGCTTTACCCTTGTTAAAAAGGGCAGATGCTGTTCACATCCAGTGATTGCGTGTAAGAATAAAATATGATCTTTACTCCTTTCATATTGGCTGAGACTTCCTAAAGAATATATTTTCCTTTTGAACTTCCGTTTGCTTGTTTTCAGAAAGAAAACTATTTCTCTGCAGGCGTGCAAGCTATAAAGGACTAAAAGACTATTTATTCTCAAATATGTATATATAAATATATATATATTTACATGAGTTATCTAGTATTGTTTTAATAATCAAAACGTCGGCATCATCTTGAGCTTATTTAACAATTAAATTACTAATTTTCAACCCTTCTGACAACACCAAGATTAATCAGATTATGTTGTGTGTGTTGGAATTAAATTTTACTTGATTCGTCGTAACATTCATAGTTTCATCGAATAGAGCCTCGGTTGATACACAAAGTTTAGAGGATAGATGTAGTTGTTCTTTGGTTTATTAAGTCTTTCTGATTTAATTAAATTAATCAAATACAACAATTGAACCAAAATATTACCGCACATGATTATAATATGTTGCAACAATATGTTTTAAAATATCCACTTGATGCCATACATCAAGATATAAGAAAACTCCCTTGATGACAAACGTAATATTAGTTCAAAGCTATCAAACAAAGATGACTTTTAATTTTGCGCATTCCTATTTCATCAAAGATCGCCAAAAGATATGGAGCCAATTCATATTGTTAGTTGTCACGGAGTTCTTCATCATATTTTTAAGTGATACATTGTAAATTATATTCATTGCCATTATGTATCAACTTATTTAATTTTTCAACTGACCTTTTTTTTTAATCTCTTTAACCAACACCACTTAAATTTCAATACTGTTATTCAATTTTCTATACGTTGGTACATTGATTTACTTTGATTATTTTAAATGTTTTGTTGACATGACAACAATTGGACTGAGTTATGCAATAGGAGACCAAGTGCCAATTTTTAAAATTAGACGATTGTAACACCATCTTGTGACTAATGGTCCAAACTATCATTAAAAAAATATAAATCTTAATTTATTTGCACGTGCTGCGATCTATTGAGGAAAAACCTAAGTGCCAGCACTACAATCGAGCTTCCTTATTTTGCAATGATAGACCAAGTCACATCTGGTGTGCAATGGTAGACCATGCAACATGTAATAATGTATTTTAGACTTGTATTCCTCTTTGGTTGTGTTCATGCTTAAAAGCTGTTATTCTATTTTGAATATTTATGTTATGAGTGTTTAGTAATAGGATATTAACTTAAAAATGAGTGATGTAATATCTTCAAGGACAAAGAAAATTTTGGGTATGCTAGGAGTGGAATATGGTAAAAATAATTTTGAAATTGACAATGGAAAATTGCTGGAGAATCGCCATGAACAAGATAATGGTTTCGAGGTTAGTTTTTATTATAGTATTACAAATTATAATTATTAAATTAATTTTAATTACATGGATTCTTAGCTTTTTTTTATTCTAGCCTATTAGATTAAAATTAATTATAATCTAACAATATGATTTCCAAATCACGTTATTTTGAGATTAAAATAAGTTAATCTTACAAAAATTAACAAAATAAATTAATAAAAATTTGGTTAAGGATTTGTTTAGTCGTTTTTAACATTATTTATTTTGTGGTTGTGTGGATATTTGTATATTTGTAGTATTATTCCAGCAGTTAGTAAAGTAGTGTTAATGTATATAATTATTATTTTTGTAGGCCTGTACTTCATTATCTCCTTGCTTCCTGTACCATTTACTGCTGCTGTACAGCTGGATAATGGAAATTCAGGCTCTCATTCCAACACCTATCCTGATGTTGAGCAGATAAACTACAATGAAAATATAAAAACACTTAATGGAGTTATTATTGAGAATAATGTAACTACACTTTGCAGTGTTGAAGAAAACAACTTTGAATCTTATTTGACTATGATTAGTGAATCAACTCCAGATCAGAGTGATTGGGGTGTTCAAATAACTAATGGACAGAACAAGAACAAGGACATAATTACTGAGTTTGAGGGACTTGACAATTCTTATTCACATCAAAATAATTTAATTAAAAATACGACTAATATTATTGAAACGACTACTGAGGAGAATGCTGAAAACAGGGATACAGGCAAATTGAAAGAGACTAATTCTTTAATTTTTTGTGATGGAGAAAGTACCGTTAATGATTTAGTTGTGGCTCATCAATCTTCTCAGGGTGGAAATACTAAAGATTTTAAAAATACCAGTGAAAGCGTTGAAATAATGCAAAGTGAAGGTAGGCCAAAAAAAGGTCGGAAAAGAAAACATGCCAGTCAGACTAGGGAAATAAAAAAGAAAAAAAGAAATACGAATAACAGATACATTAATACCAAAGGTACAGAAGTAGATCCTAAGGAATTCAGGGACTACCACTGTAATTGCAAATGTAACGAAAAATTAAGCATCGAAGAAAGAAAAAAACGAGTTCTCAAAGTTTTGGAGTATTGGAAGCTATGAAACAAGGGCGTTAATGTTAGGTGTGATGATTTCACAACGTAGTATTACAAGAAGACGGTCAAAGGTATCAGAAAAAAGGATGAATACCAGAACATATCATATTTGTGGAGTCATAGTTTGTAAGACATTTTTCCTGCAAACTTTAAGGATTTCTAGTTGTGTAGTAGACAAAGCACTCAAAAAAATTAAATCAAATTTCGTGGTCAAGGATAACCGAGGTAAAGCTGGTGGACACAATAAATTGGAGGAGTGTAAAACTAGAGAAGTCATCGATCATTTAAACAAGTACCCTCGATATGTATCCCACTACTCTCGTTCTCAAACAAAACTGGAATTTCTTCCGTCTGATACTACTTTACCCCTAATGTATAACATGTACTCAAGTGAATACATAAATCCTGTCTCCTTCAGTACATACCAAAAAGATATTTCTAACAAAGTTTAATTTTAAAGCGGAAGAAGTTAAAGAAGGATACTTGCAATCTTTGTGATTCTCTACACTCACAAATACAGGCTTCTTCTTCCCAAGAACAAAAAAATAAACTTGAAAATCAACACAAAACTCACATTGACCTGGCTAAAGCAGCTCAAAAATGATGTCAGATGATATGAAAAAAAGCGAAAGAGTCTAACAACACTTTGGAATGTCTCACCTTTGATCTAGAAAAAACCCTACCATTGCCTCGAATACCAACTAATATAGTGTTCTTATAACGGCAGTTATGGTTTTATAACTGTGGTATTCACAATGGATCAAAAAACAAAGGTTTTTGCTATGTGTGGGTTGAAGGGGATGCAGGAAGAGGAGCGCAAGAAGTGGATCATGTTTAAGAAATACATTAAAGAAAACATCGGAAACACAAATACAGAACTAGTGCTATGGTCAGACTCTTGTGGCGGCCAAAACCGCAACATAAAAATGGTTTTGTTTCTAAAGAGCGTTTTGGATGAACATGAGTCTCTGCAAGTGATAACACAACGTTTTCTTGTCTCAGGCCATAGTTTCCTACCAATGATTCTGATTTTGGGGATATTGAGTGTGCTCTTAAGCTCCAGCAAAGAATTTACCTCCCAAGTGATTATATTTCTATAATGGAAAAATGCAGGAAAAAAATCCCTTTATAGTTAAAAAAATGACAAAAGAAGATTTTTTTAGTTCTGAAGATTTAGAGAAGTCAATTACAAAATAGAAAGAAAGACATTAATGGTGACAAAATTAATTGGCTTCACGGTCGAGAGATTCAACTTAAAAAAGCTAAACCATTTTTATTTTTTTGAAAACTGACCTCAACCAAGAAATATCAACTGAAGTGGATATTTCAAAACAACAGGGACGACCAGCGAAACAACGAAGAATGTTCAATGTACTTCTAAAACCCTTTGGCCAGAAGGAAAGCCGATAAGTACCCCAAAATTAAATGACCTGAAGTCACTTCTGCATTTGATCCCGAATGATTGCAAAATATTTTTACAAGAAACTAATTGGTAGCCCCCGATATTACTGGATGACATTGATGGATTCAGTGGAGAACCAGATTTTGAAATTGATGAAAATTATTAGCTTGTTTGTTGGAAATAAAATGTATATAAAGAGTGAAATATTTTATGTATAATAACATGTCATAAAAAGTATTTGTAGCTGCCAAACTATTTTAATATCAGTGCAAACATAAAACAAAGATAAATATTTTACATGTAAAAGATTCAATAAATTTTTCTCGAGATAAATACTAAAACTATTTTCTAGTTTATTGTTAAAATATAAACATTGAACTTAAGTTTTTGTTTATTAATAAAATAAAGATTATAAATAGTCTATATGTATAAATAATTACACTGTATGATTTTGTTTATCTAAAACTATGTACCATACATTACTTTTTGTATTATGCATCCGAGACAAATGCCAAATGTGTTGGGCTACTATTGCGTAACGTAGAATTGTTTAATATAATAAAGCAAATAAGCTAAGCACCCTTAATTAAAAAATGTTATTTAAATCCATATATAAAGCAAAAAACATAAAACAATTTAAATTTTTTATATTATTCTTCAAAATTTAAACCATTAATGATTTTGGGAGCAGTGTCATAAGTACTTTTAAATTAGTGTTTTGTAAAACCTTTCATTTCTCATTCAGTCAATGGCGCTGGTCTACTATGCATAACTCCATCCAATTTATTTTAGGGAAAAAAAAGTTTTTTAAAACTTTAAAAATTTAGAATATGTATCACAAATTAATACCCAGGTTTTAAAAAATTTAAAAACCGAGGAAACGGTTCACTTTTAAACGAAAAAAATTATATTTTGTTTTCCCCCCCCACATTTAAAATTTATTGTCCCTAGGGGGTAAAATCTATACTTGTTGCCCCAAATAATATGTGTTTTCCACTTTCCAAAAAACCCCTTTTTTTACACGCCCCTCGCTCTCACACTTTTCTTGCTTTCCACGCACTGTCTATCCTGTCTTTTTTTCCAAAAACCTGTATCAAAAACCCCTACAAAATAAGTTTTGGTGAGTTTCTGAAAAAAAAAAACCCCCATTACTTTGCTCGTAAATAGGCATGTTTATTTGTCCAACAAAACCCAAACCCCCAAGGAATTTGTAGTTGAATCATCGTATAAGGAAAACGGTACTTTGGATTTTTGAAGGCGAACGCGGTGGGGGCGATGCCAAAGGTAAATTTCTTTTGAAGAAGTAATTCTTCATTCGGGAACGCTCATGAAAAAGAACGGCGATTAGCCACTTTTTCCCCCCTGTCACAGTTTTTTATGTGGAGAACAGTAAATGATTTTTAAAATTTGCCCATTCAATTAAAATCGTACAAAATTTTTTAAAAACGGCTAAAAATTTTTGGAACACGGGGGAATTCTGTGATGTTGATTCAACACCCCGCAAAAGACCACAATTCATCAGTAAAAACTTGTAAAGTATAAAGTAAGATTAATTTAAAAATTTTGGGGTTTTAAAAACCAAAGGGGTAGTGAGACCGGTGCTAATAATAAATAATTTAAAATTGCGTTAGCAACCCCCACAACAAAACAAATTCTGGCCGACCTAATCTAAAAGACACCTGGACCCCCTTTGCAATTAAATTCCCATAAAAACGTTTGGGGGGAGTCGTGGGGATTTTTTTACAAAGGGGCTGTTTTGAAATCTGTGAAAAAGGGGGAAAACCCCCAAAACATTTTATAAAAAACTTTCCCCCCCAAAAAACAAGGGATGACAACCGTGGAAACGCGTACCATATGATTTTTAAAAAAGGTGATATCCCTTTTTTACGACGCAGGGGAGAATTTGAATAATACTACCCCCAGGGATTTTTTGGACTTTAATGGGTCGCTGCATGGCTTGCGGATCTTTGATCTCACCCTTGGGTTTAAATTTTTTTTAAACTAAAAAAAAGGGAAAGGGGAAACCCCCAAAGAAAAAAACCACAAGAACTTGCAAATGCAAATGTTGTGCGGGAAAATATTTTTGGATCCCCCTCACTTTTTCCCATGAACCGACAATCAGGGGGCATGAGGCAGAATGCGTTGTGAGGGGCATTTGGAACACTTCGAAATTCATTAAACTTTGAATTTTCCTTCCCCCGGTAAAAAAAAGACTATGCCCTGGGGTAGTTTTTATTTGATCTGTCTCTTTTTTATTATCTGGGAAAAAAAGCGGTTTCTCAAAATTTTGTTTCTTTTTCATTGTAGTTTTACCTGCATCATTTTTTATACAACCCCCAATCCCCGTGTTTAGTTGGAACGGGTAAAAAAGGGGGGGTAAAAATAAAAAAATAAATTTGTTAAAAAATAAATCAAAAGGGTTTTTATCCTCCCCCATTATTTTTCCCCGGAATGAAACTAAAAATCTTGTTCTTTAAAAAAAAGGGGGGGTTTTTTTTGGATTTTTTGGCCCCCAAACGCCCCCCTTTTTAAAAAACCTATTTTTTTTTAAAGGGAAAAAGAGATAAAAAAAAATAATCTGTGTGGGTGAAGGTTAACCCAAACCGAATTAGTTTTGTTGAAGAAGGAAGTGGGGGTTTTTGGGGGGGGGTTTGGGGACTCACCAGCTTTTTTAAAAGTAGGGGCCCTTTTTAGATTTTCCCTCTGTAGGGGGAAAAATTTGGTAGTCATTGAAAAAAAACACTGCCATGATTTTTTAAAATTCCTTAAAGATATTTTTTGGGAAAAGGAGAATCTAGGTTTGCAAAAAAAAAGTTGGTAAAAGGGTTTTAGAGGCCCATACAGATATAAGGGGAAAAAAGAGAATTAGAGAGTTAGAGAAAAGGGAGGGGGGGAAAAAGAAAGGGAGCAACCCCCGATTATTTGGTGTGGCTCTTTTCTCCCTACCCCCAAAAATTTAAGCATAAAATTTGAAAATAAATCAAAATTTTAAAAATATTTCGATATGTTTTTTTCTATGACTCTTTGAAAAAAGGGAAATTTTAAATTTTGGTTTTTTTAGAAGAAGAGTGTTCTCGGGGTTTAAAAATTTTTTTTTAAAAATTTAAACTATTTCATAATCATTGCTAATGGTGAAAAAAACTGCCCCCCGAATCGTAAGTGGTTCGGATGTTTTTAGGACGTAGCTTTAGCTTTTTTCCTAGTTTAAGGCCACTTATCTTTGACTGCTCTCACAAGGAAATTAAACCCCAAAAATTTTAAAAGAAACCCCTGGGTTTAAAAAAATTTTAAATTTTTGATAAAAGTATAGAAAGAAAGTCACACCTTCATGGCATCTAAATTTTTTTTCACCATTTGCCGAAATAAAAAAAAAATTTTTGGGTTAAAAGGTGCAGAAATTTACAAATACCAGAAATGTTTTTTTTTAAACCCCGATGCATTGAAAAGCCAACTTGAAACTAAAAGGTTACCAACATGTTTTTTTTTTAAAAAATTTTTTCTTTTTTGGGTATGTTGTATGCCCCCCCCTTTTTTCCCCCCCTTTTAAAGTTTTTTGGAGCATAAAACCCGGGGAAAAAAATAAAACTTTAGCCGGGAAAATCTGACCTAACACTTATTTAAAAAATTTTAAAACCCCTCACACAATCAGGGTTCAATGTAAATAAGAAAAAAAAGCTGAAAATTCATGGATGAGTTTAAAATTTTTGTTTAAAAAATACTTTTTTTCCCCCAAGGTCTTTTTTTTAAAAAAAATTAATCTCAAAACCCATTTTTTTTTATATTGTTTTATTAAGCTAAAAACGGCGAATTTTTTGCAACAGCGTAAAAAAAAACAATGAAAAAGGGGTATAGTACTCCCAAAAAAATTTTTTTACAGGTTCTTTTAAATTAAAAAAAAAATAAAAAGGGGGTTCCCCCCCCCCCCAAAAAAAGTTTTTGGTTGTGATTTTGTTCATTTTTCTATTTTTTTACACTCCCCTTAAACCCCCCAGATCGTTGCCCCCAAATCCAAAGCACATAGTAATTGACTTCCTAGAGAGGCAAGTTTGGTTGAAAAAATCAGTTTCCCCAAAATCCCGTTTGGGTTTGTATTTTAGAAGTTTTTCTAAAAATGAACTTTTTCCAAAAAAATTTTCTATAAAACTGAATGGTTGGGGTTTTTAGCATATGTTTTACTTATTCAAAAATTTGTACATTTCTATATGTCTTTTTTTAAATTTTTTTGATTGGTGAGGCCACCCAGTAGTGTAAAACTGTTTTTAAATGATTGTTGTTTTTTCGTTCTGTCAATACAAGTATTCGTTTTTCCCCTGTAGACAGAGCCCCAAATTTCCCCGTTTTCTTTATTCTAAGTTGATGGAAAAAATGCAAATTGGGGAAATTTTTCCCCCAAAAAAAATTTTTTCTTCCCAGTTGCCCGTCATAATCTGCCATCCCAAAAAGGGGTTTTTTTATTTTTTTTGAAAAAACCCTCGATTTTTTGGGGTTTCCCTTTTAAATTTTGAGCAAAACCCCCTTTTGGGAGCCCCCCAAAAAATTTTTTCCCAAAAAAATGTTTTTTTATTAAAAAAAGAAGCTGAAAGTAGGGATGTCTGGCCCTAGGCCACAGACAGATACATGAGTAACCCCAATAAAGTTTTTGAAAAGATATTTTTGATTTTTATAGGTTTCTTCTGTAACTTCATCCGCCCCCCTTTTTGGGATTTTGCAAATTTTACGTCAGTCATTCTGTATTTTTAAAAAAAATTTCTTACTAAATCGAGTTTCGATTTAAAAATATATTTTCCTTGTGGCGAACTCTTTTTTTAAAAACCCAAAAAATTTTTTTCCCCCAATTTAAAAATTTTTAAAAGGATTTCTTTTAGTTTTTTTTAAATTTTTCAGTGTTGCTGATTTTTGAGCCCTTTATAACCCCCTCAAAATTTTTGTCCCCCCCCCCCTCTTTTTTAGTTTTAGTAGGGGAAAAAATTAAAAGGGGTGCTTTGAGGGAAAAAAAACCCCCAATTGCAGTTTCAAGTCCAACCTTTCCCCCACCCCCTACCAGCTTTTTTTTTCCCCCAAAAATGCTCTTTTAAGTAGGCAAATTTGTCCTTATCTAATTTTCAAAGTTTTTTTAGTCTTTTGGCTTTTAAAAAATTGTAGATGGTCTTTGTTGATTTTTTTTGTCCTCTTTTGACCAAAAAAATTTTTTTTCCCAAAAACATTTTGGTTTTTTGCATTAAAGATTCTTTCATCAAGTTCCCTTGGGAAAGGGGCAGTCAAAATATCCTTTGAGTAACCTCATGCTTGATTAACCCCCCTCCAAGAAATTTTTTAAAATAAAGCTCGGGTTTAGTAACAGGAGCATAGTTTAAACAAAGCAATTGGGGGGGCCCCTAAAAAAAATTTTTTTTTTTGCAACAAACGAGCTTTCCCCTCTCTAACCCCCTTGGGGCTGATATTTTTTTTAATGCCATTCTGCTCCTATCACATTGTCACCTTCTTCTCGATCTCTTTTCCCAAATTTCAATTAATTAGGGGGTTTTTTTTTCTTCTTTCGTAGTTTTTCCCCCAAGCTTTTCATCACCTCCTTTAATGCATTTTTAAAAATTTAAAAGGGGGGTGCACATCATCCAAAAAAATTGAAATTTTTGGTTACTTTTGGGTGCTTGAGTGAAAATTGGTTTTCTCTGGATTTTTTCGCTTCTTGGTTGAATATCAAAATTTGGTCTTGGGTTTTTTATCAATTTTATTTTTTAATAACTTCCTTTTGCCTCTTTTTTTTTTCATTATTCTACATCTTTTTTCCTCTTTTTTCCCTTTTTAGTAAAAAAAGGGGTTTGGGGTTAAAAACCCCGCTATCTTGTGTTTTTTATTTTCCCCTTTTTTGGGTTCTATATTTAAAAAACTTTCAAAAATTTTAGAATATCGAAAAAAAATTTTCCCCACTATTTTTGGGAAAAAAATTTTCCTTTGCCATTATTTTGTTCAAACGAAAAGGGTTTGTTGTAAATTTTTTAAAAAAAGATGTCAAACCAATGTAACTATCCTACCCCATTTCCAAAAGGGGTTTTTTTTTTTGAGGGTTGGG
The DNA here is from genome assembly GCA_039000515.1 of Timema cristinae. NCBI lineage: Eukaryota > Metazoa > Arthropoda > Insecta > Phasmatodea > Timematidae > Timema > Timema cristinae. Next base: position 27,506 of record JBCFYV010001887.1, on the reverse strand, counting down.
GAAAAAATTTTTCGGGGAGGTAGTTTTCTGGTGAATAGCCTCAGCTAAAAAATTTTGGGTACATTTTTACCCCAACACGAGCTTTAAACGTAAGGTTTATTCTACTCTCAAAAAAACCCCAAAGCGGTGGACAGGGTGGTTTAAATTCCAAATTCGGTTTTAAAAACTTCAAAATCTTTGTTGCAGTTTTTCTGGGGTTTTTTATCGATTGCAGAAATTTAATTTTTTTTTCTGAAAAAAAAAAAGAACTCTTTTTTTTATATTTTAAAAATTTTTGAAATTCAATTTATTTTTTAAAAAAAAAAAATTTTTACTGTTTGCGCTTTTCCCCCATATTTAAAAGGGTTACCAAATATATTGACCCCCCAGGGATTTGACAGCATGGGGCCCAAAAAAAAATCCGAATGCACTTTTTTCCCAAAAAATTGGGTTTCTGAAAAATTCTCTTGCAGAAAAAAAGGGGGTCGGGACACTTTTCCCTTTTTACAACCTCACAATCACTCAACGTATAAAACTTTTTGAAAATCTAACCCCTTTAATATTGCTATTTTCACGCCAACTTTAAATTACTTATTTAAGTGAGCAATTTTTCTATGCATTTTCTATTTCATGTTTTTTCGGCATTTTTTTTTTTATCTACGCCTTAAAAAAATCTTTTAAATTTTCCCCCTTTGAATTTTGCTTCTAAAAAATATTGCCATGAAGACCTGTTTACTAATGTTTTTTTTTTTTTGAAAAGGAATAAAAATTTTTTATCATTCACTTTGGATAGAAAGTAGGATTGGTGACATGGGCAAGCAATATGTTAAAAAAATTTAAATTTTTTTCAAAAATTTTTTTTTATTCAAAATAGGCCACTAAAAATAAAAAGTGTTTTGATTTAAAAGGGGAAAATTTAAGTCCCAGAGGGTTTGTAAAAAGTCCTAAAACTACTTTATGTCTAAACTTTGAAGGGGCATCTGCGTAAAAGCACCTGGGTGAAGAAATTAGACCACCTAATTAGAAGAAAAGGCAGTGTTTTCCCCATTTAAAAAGGGGTGATTCCTTTTTTTTTTTTTTAAAACCCCCAAAATTTGGGGGCCCTTTTCCCCCGATCCGTCCACATTTGGGCATTTTTTTTAAAAATTAGGGGTTGGGGAAAAATTTTGTGGTTTTTTGGGGAAAAATTAACTTGAACGATCTTTGTTCTTTTTTTTGTTTTTTTTTTTTCCAAAAAAAAAGCGTCGTCCGAGGTCAAATTCTTTTTTTTCTTTTGGGTTTTTAAATCTTCAGTTTTTTGTTTTTTAAGCCCCTTTGGGGGGAGGCCGTTATATGGACCAATTGACTCAAAAATTTTTTTAAAGGATTTAGATAACCCTTAAAGCACCCTTAGCTTAAAATCAGGATTTTTGATGTTTTCCCAACTTCAATTCTACCAACGGGCGTCAGTAAATTTTATTAAATTATTATCGTTTAAACCTTTTTTTCATTTTGGGGGATAAATTTTTTTAAAAAATTTTTGGGGTTTTTTGGGGGGAATTTTCTTTGTTTAAAGTTTAGATAACGAAACCCCACCCTTTTTTTAAAATTTAAAAGATTTTAAAAAGGGGGATAAAGTTCACTGGGTAAAATTAAAATTAAGGTTAGATTGACCTTGCTTTTAAAACTTGTTTTTTCCCCTTTTATTAGGGTCTAATTTGGCGGGGGGGACACCTTTCTTGACCAAAAACACTTTTTCCAAAACCCACTTATCAAAACCCCTTTTGCGGGGAACTTCCAAGAAATCGTAGTTTCTTTTTTGGGGGTCGTTGTTAGTTACAAAATTCACTTGAGAAAAAAAAACTTATTTTTTAACTAGCAGGCGAAAAGAACACTTTAAAAAATCATGAGCACAACTCATACTTTCTTTTTAAATAAAAAACCCCACTAAATTTTTAGAATAAGTTATTTAAAATTTAAATTTTTTTTGCTCAAATCGGGGCCCCCAAAAATTTTTGTAAAAATTTAAAAAAAAAATTTTTTTATTGCAAAACTATTTTTTTTTATATTGAACTTTTTTTGCATGGCACGGCGAAAAATTTTTTTAAAAGGGCAAAATAAAAAAAGCAATGATAAAGGATTAGGTTTCCCCCTTTTTAAAATTAAATTTTGGGTACGGATCTAGGACTACTTAAACAGGGGTTGGCTACGGGTCTGGGGTTAACATTCAAAAAAAGGTTCCACAAGTCTTTGGCGAGTTTTTAATTTTGTTCATTTTTTTTGCTTATTTAAAAATTTTTTCCTTTTTTCCCTTTTAATTTTTGAAAACCCGTAGGGGTTTATCAAAGTATTTAAAAGATGTAGAGGTAGTACATATCCTTTAAAGTGTATAAAAAATCATTGATTTTTTTTAAAATATTGTTTAAAAATAACAAACACGGATTTTAGTAATTCCTGTTACCCTTGAAAAAATTTTTTTAAAGTGAAAAAAAAGATAAAAAAAAATAATTATATAATTTTTAAATTTATTAATAGTAGGGTTTTACCCCAAAAATTTTTTTCTACAAAAATTTGAATATATTTGGCATTTGTATTTAAAGGGGGATGGGAAATGACTTTTTCTAACTCTAGTTTTTTTCACTTCCCCCACTTTGGATATAAAAAGGGGGAAAAATTTCCCCTTTTTTGAAAAAATTTAAAAATACAAGTAATTGGGTTTTGAATCAGGTTTGGTCATTCTCCAAAAAAAAAAAAGTTTTGATCACATCTCTTTTATTTACTCTAAGACGTTTTTAGAAATCCGGGTTTCCCCAATTAGATGCTCGTTTTGAACCTTCGTTTTGAAAAAAAGCTTTTCCCCCCGTAAATAAGTGATGGGCGTGGTAGGGGGGGTAAAGGGGAAGCCTAGCTGTACTTCCAGAACTATCGAGCTACCCCCCCTTTTTTCCATTCATTTTAAACTTGTGCTTGTTTTGTTTTAATATTCAGTGCAAAATTTTTTTGGCATTCGTTCGTCCTTCGGGGTTTTTTTTAAGTTAAAAAATTTTTGGACACCCCTTTAAAAAACCGGGTGAAAAGGAACCCCCCAAAAGGGCGGTTTTTTGGGAATGCTCAAAAATAAAACAGTTGTTCGCCCTTTTTCTGGGTTTTGTGTTTTAGCATTTTTGGACCCCCTTTTTTTGGGTTTGCAGCGATTTGGGGAAAGCGCGGGTTGATAAGAATATTTGAGTTTTGCAAAATTGTAAAGAGTTGCTAAAAAACCCAAAAAAATTTGGCCAAAAAAAACTTTCCCCCCAAAATTTTTTTACTGAACTTTTTTGTCCTTATTGGCAAAAATTTTTATGGCCCACAAAAAAAACCAAAATTAAAAGTCTAGATGATATTTTGGTTTTTAATTTTGGGGAAAAAACCTAATCCAATCCCTTAAAATTTTTATTTTTGCACTACAAAATTCACCTTATCCCCCAAATTTTTTTGTTTTTTTTTATTCTTTTTAATAAATGCATACATCACAAAGATTTTAACCCGCTGCCCCATCAAATCATTTTTTAGAGAGCCCGAGTTGTCCCCCTTTGTGGCAAAATTGGGGGGAAAAAGCGAGTACCAGAAAAGACCCCCTGTTGGAGTATTCTAATGTATTTTTTTGAGCTCGTTCGGATTGTTAGGGTTGTTCTTTTTGTTCCCAAAAAAAAAGCCAAGTGAAAAATTTTTTTGGTGCCCCAAAAAATCCGACACCCCATATTCGTAACCCCCCGTTGGAAAGGGGCTCTACAAAACCCCCAAAAAAAAACATCAGCAATGGTTGAACCCCGGGGGGGGCCCAAGGGGGGACTTTGTGTAGAAAATTTCCTATTTAATATTTGCAAAACCCCAAAGGGGGGTTTGGAGGGTTTTAAAAAACCCCTTAAACATTTTTTTTATGCAGGTCTTTTTTTTTTATTTTTGAAACCAGGGTTTTATAAATTTTTATTTAAAATTTTTCAAAGTTTTATTAGAATAATTCCCCCCCCCCCTAAGAAAGATTATTTAGGGGTTTTTGAAAACATCGGGTTGGTAAAAATTTGGCCAACTTTTCGTATGGTAAAATATTTCCTTTTAGTTGCCCTCACCCAAATTAAATCTTTTTACCTTTTAATCTTTTTTAAATTTTTTTATCTTGGGTTTTTTTCTATTTTCTCCTTTTTTAAAAGGGGAAACCCTTTTTATGGAATAACTTCGGTTTAAAAAAAAAGTGTCGTCAAAAACTCAATTTTGAGTTTTAAAAATTTTTTTTTATCAAAATTTCCCCCAAAATGTGGTTTTTCCCCATTGTCTTTTTGTTGTAAAAAAAATTTTTTCCGGGAATAAAAAAATGAACCCTTTTAAGAATGAAAGAATCTTTTTTCAAAAAAGACTTTGGGGAAAATGAGTAAGAACCTTATTTTTTTAAAAAACCTCAAAAAAAAAATGATAAACGGTTAATGTAAGTGAATTATTAAAAAAAAAACCCGAAACCCCATCTTGCAAATTTTCTTTTTGTTTTTTAGGGGGGGGTTTTTTTTTAATCGCAAAATTTTTTGGAAAACCCCTTTAAAATTTTGGCCCAAAAAATCTTTGTTTTACGGTCCCCAAAAAAAAGGTTGAAACGGGCTAGGCGGGGGTTTAAAAAAAAAAAAAGGGGGTTTCCCTTTTGGGGGAAAAAATAAATTTTTTTAGCGAATTGACGAAATTCCCCCGGACTTTGGGAACCCCAAAAACCCCAATTTTTTGGGAAAAAAAAATTTTTCTTAAAAATTTATAAAAAACTGTGTTTTATAAAAAAGCATTTTTTTTTTTTTTTTTGTGTGGGGGTTTTTCAAGAACAAAGGAAATTACCGGGGAAAAATGTTGTTTTCTAGAACTTTGATCATGATACGAAGGTTTTCGATTTTAAAATGATGAAAATTGTTTTGGGGAAAAAAAGGGTTCCCCCCAAAAACCGTGACGTTACGAAAGACGGTGACCCCGCCATGTGGGGCGTCATGGGGTTTTACCCCCTTAAAAAGAATCCAGATTTTTCTTTAAAATTACTGTGTCATTATCGTTTACACTTAGCTGAAAAAAAAAGAGTGGTTCCTTAAAAAAAAACCCCACAACTTTCCCAAAAAAAAGATAACCGTCGTTTTGTTTTTAATTGGGGCCCTGAGGTGGTTTCCAAAAAAAAACCCCCTTTGGGGGTTTTTCGAATTATTTTACACGGTTACTGGTTTTCGAAGTCTGATTTGGGGTTTTTTAAAGGGGGAAAATTTTAAGCAAGCAGTTGGGGAAAAATATCCTAAGATATTTTTGAAAAAATGAACGAACAATATAAAAGGGTTTTTTAAAAAAAAAGAAAAACCTTAAATTAAACCAAAAGGGAAATTTTTTCATTTTCAAACGCCAAAAATTTATTTTCACCCAAGGTAAAATTTTTTCCGTAAAAAGGGATGATTCAGTTTCTGCCCCTTTAAAAAAAAATTTTTGTGTCAAAACAAAGAGATCCCCCAAACCCCAAAAAACAAAATCCTTTTTTTTTTATTAAAAAGGGCTGTTAAAAGCTGAAAGAATCAAGATTTTAAGTTTTTACCAATTTACAAAACCCCGGGGGGGTTTATATCCATTTTCGTTTGAAAAAGTGGATAAGATGAAACTCTTGAGATGAGTTTTAGATCTGAAGTAACTGTGAAAAGAAAATCATTTTCAAGCATAGCGTTTTCGAGTTTTTTTTGGGGGAAGGGTTTTTGGCACTTTTCCACAATTAGCGGAAAAAAAGAATCACTTTCATCTTTTTTTCCCCTCAACATATTTTTGTTGCAAAAGGATTTAGTTTGTTTTCCAGTTCCCCCCCCAAAAAAGGAAAAAAAGTTGGACATTTTCCTCAAAAAGGGGGTTGGGGCCTTAATTTACGAACATTAAAACGGGTATTCAAGTTTTAAAATTTAATCCCCAAGCACAATGCACCATTAAAAGGGGAAAAAAAAAAATTTAAAAAAGTTTTTTAAAAATTCATTTTTTTTTTAAAAATTTTTTGTCATCTTGCTTAAAATTTTTTTTTCCCGGTTCCAAAATTTTTTAAAAAAAAAAAGTACTCATGTTTTCTAAAAATACGCAATGATCTTTGTTAATTATTTCATTCTTTGTTCTTAAAAATCTGTTTAAAAAAAAAAATTTTTTTTATTTTATTTAAGAGTGACGGATAAAACTGCTTTGGTTGGGGGTTTTTTTTTCGGTTTAAAAAATTTTTTAAAAACGTTTAATAAAACCCCAAAAACTGAAAAGGGGTTAAAAAAAGTAGTTGATTTATCAAATTTAGTCCTTTTTTGGTAACTTAATATTCAACCCCAAAAAAAAGATACTACTTTATTTTAAATTAATGCTATAATGGTGGTAATTAACACAAAAATACCTTTCACATAAAAAAAAACAGTAAAAATTTTTTAATTTTTAGTTTTTTAAAGATACCCGGTATTTTTCGATTTAGACTTCCCCCAAAAATACTGTTTTTTGATATCCCCCATCGATCATTATAAAGATAATAAATAAAAGGTTTCCCAAAGTGTAAGTTCCTACCCGGGAAAATATTGTATTTAACAAAAATCCCCTTTTTGAAGAAGTTGACAAATCTGAGGGGCGGTAACAAAGGGGCCAAAGAGCCCCAAGTCCCCCCGGTTCGGGAGGGGGGTCGAGAAAATTTGGAAAAATGTTGGGGAAAAAGATTTAGACCTTGCGTGCAGGAAAAAGGGGGTTGTGTTTAAAAAACCCAGGAACTTGATGCGGGTTTCCCCCCACCAAGGGCCCCCCATTTTAGTCGCAACGGGGGGGGGCCACCCCGACCCGGAGAGGGGCCCCCGCTCTCGTGAGCACTTTGGGGGCAATTTGTACCGCTTTTCAACCCCCCGGGCCCCCGGGGGACGTTGCGCACTGGCGGGTCATCAGCGCGGGGGCGTACAGCCCCGGAACCCGAACCCACGGAGGGGACAGAAATGTCACGGGGGGAAAGCCCCTCTAAAACAAAACAAGGCCCCCCGGTCGACCCGGGTTCAGTCGCGGCCCCCGAAAGCGCCCTTGGAGGCGATTAATTTCCCTTTTTGGGGAAAGTTTTTTAACGCCGTCCTGTTCCTGGTCACTTCCCGAGTTCTGGAAGCATCCCCAAATTTCCTCTGTTTTTAAAAAACCCGGGGAAGGGGCCCGGGCCCCCTAGTTTTGTCCTACCCCCCCTTTCATTTTGCTGACTGCTGGGCAAGTTGTTCAGAGATTTTAATGACGAGAGGGACCCGACTGTTCGCGGGGGGATCTTGGTGGACGAGAGTTCGGCTTTCGGGGGGAAAAAGACGTCTCTTTCAACTTGTCCGGTCGTGGAACGGGTTTTGGGGAATTTTAAAATCAACAGGGGGGCTGGTGCGCTTTCTGGGGTGAAAGGCCTTCGACCGTTTTTTGGCCGGGGGCCCTTTTAAAACCCCCCCCTGAACCTCCCCTTTTCCCCTTTAAAAAGGGTTTTTCAATCTTTTTTTTTTCCATCGCCCCTTTTTTTCCACTACCTTTGGGAACGCCCCCCCTTTAGAAGATCTGGGTGGAGTGCCGAGGGTTCCTGGTGGGGGGCCCCTGCTCTTTTTCTCTATGTGAACGACTTTTCCCAAAAACCCGGGCCCCCGATTTTGGTCTGTTTCGGACGACACGGTCAGTAGGGGAAAAGTCGTGGCGGGGGGGAGTGGGGGGAAGGCGCCGAGCACTACGCAGTTGGAGGGGGGGGGGAAAACCGGGAACAAGAAATTTAACGTGGAGAAGAGCATGCAATGCTCTTCACTGGAAAGAAAAGTATACACCCCCGGGTCCACCGGGGGTGTTCGGGGAACAGAAAAAGATGGGCGGACAGTGTTAAGTACCGGGATTTCCCGTGGCTCAAAACTGACCTGGAGACGACATTGAAAAGAAAAAACTCAAAAAAGGGGGGGGAAAGGGCCCCGGGACCCTAGGCCCATGTTAAAAAAGGGGGTTTTAGGCCCTGTTCCCAAGGGAAACCCGGTCTGACGTTTTCAAGCGCTGTCCCGATCCTCGACTATGCGTGCCCTTTGGGGGCCCCCGGCGGAAGTATATGAGGGGGGGTGCAGGGGTTCCAGAGGTATGTCTGGGATATTGTGGGAAAAACCCTTGGGGTTGCCCCGGGAAGAGCCCTCTATCGGGGACCTGGATAGCTACCATCAAGGACCTTTCCCGGGAAAAATGGCGCAGTCTTTCTACCTGACCCCCCGGGCCCCAAATCCTTTATCCCGGGGGGGGGGAAAAAGTCATCGACCCCCCTGGTGCCCTCGAGCCCAAAGCCCCCCCCGGGTAAGCGAGATGTGTCAAAAATGGTTTGGGAGGCTTTTCCCCCCCCCCCCCATGAGTAGTGTTCCCCCCCCCTAATCAAAAAAAAAAACCTTAGCGGTTTCTCAATTTTTTTACCCCCTTTTTTCCCCCAAAATTTTAATATTTTGTAATCTCTGTTTTTTTTTTTTCGAACTTCGCAAAAAGCGACAACCCGTTTTAAAATTTTTAAAAACCCCCGGTGGCCCAAAAATTGGGGCGGTATTTTGGGGAAAATTTCTCTCGTGCTCCCCTTTGGGGAAACATCGGAGCATCCCCTTTTTTCAAAGTCTTTTTTTTTTTTAGAATGGCAGAACACGTCGGAGACGATGGGAACCTCCCCACGTAACAGGCCAGGGTTTTTTAAACTGGTCTAGTAATCTACAAAATTTTAATGGGGCCCCGGGGGTAAAGGGGAAAAGGGCCCCCTTTGGGCAAAAGGGAAAAACGCAGGGCCCCAAATATTTTAAGGGCTTGATCTCTCGAGAAAAAAACCAAATTTAAAACTAACTGTTGGGGGAGTTTAATGTCTGCAGGTATTTTTAAATTAATCTTTTAGAGATGGATGAGGAATATTAAAGTTTTATTTGGACCGGTTTGTATATTGTATGACTAGTTATATGGATAGGTGGGTAGACTCCCTTATTGGGAAAAAAGGGTACTTATAATTTTCGGTGTACGCGCTCTCGCGCCCTAGGATGGTCCTTAATGGCCAGGCTCACGTTGGGATGTTAATCCCCCCCGGCAGTACTATTGACCATAGGTCCCCTTTTTGGGGTAGCTTCCCCGGGCAGGCGTAGTTCTTGTTTTTGGAGGGCCCCAGATTCAGGCCCAAAATTGGGGGTTTTCAATAAGGCCCTTTTTTTGGTTTTGGGGGAAAACCCAGGGTCGCAAAGTTCTACCCCTGATTGGCCGTGGTTGATTTTAGTTAATTTTTTAACTCTCTTTAAGAGTGCAGGGAGGGGCCCCCCTTTCCCCCTCGGGCGGGTTGCGGAAGTCATTAGTTTTTTTATTTAAAAAAGGGGTTTGTACTGGCCCCCCTTTCGGGCCCCCAAAACCCCGTGGGCGCGCCCCTTTCCCGGGGGGGGGGGGGGGGGGGACCATCCCGTATGTGTTGTTATTTTAGTCTTTTTTTTCCCCCTGGTAAAGGTTGTAGCGTTGTCCCGGGCTCTCTATTTAACAAAAATAGGTTGCCTGATGTAAAAAAAAACCCCTTGGGCCTACGGGGGCCAACGTATAGTTTTATAGTTTTTGTTTATTAGTAGTTTGTAGTCTGCGTTGTTATTGGGGTTTTCCCCCCCAGGGGGCCTAGACTTAGGAAGGGGGCCCCATTATCAAAAATTTTTTTAATATGAAAAAAGTCCCTTAAAAATTTAAAAGTGCTTAGTTTATATGTCTTTGGTCTTGTATTTGTATCTTTTTAAATTGTTTACCCCCAAACCTTTTTTGTTTTCTATTTGTTTTTCCCAAAAATGTGTGTCCCCCCCTCGGTGCTATTAGTTTTGACACGTATTTTAAAATTTTTTTTGAAAATCTTTTTTTTTTTTTTTTAGAAAAGGAAAAAATAACTTTTTTTTTTAATATCAGGGGGTTTTTTTAAATTTATTTATTAAAATATAGCTTCTCAAATTATACTTTTATTTTTTTTCCAGTGTTTAAAAATATTAAAACCTTTCCCTTTCTTTTTAGTTTTAACATTTCACCTGGAATTGTACCAAAATTTTTTTTTTTTTTTTAAAAATCTTAGTGATGATGGCGTGTATTGAAACCCCCGAAAAAGTAGCAATTTGGGGGCGAAAAATACCCCCCCCTTTAAAAAAAAAAAAGGAACAAGGGCGTTAAAGCAAAAACCCCGTTTTCTTTTTAAAAAATAAAAATTTAAAAAATCTCTTTAAAAAAACCCAAACCCCATAAAAAAATTTAAAAAATTTTATATTTTTTTTATTCTTGCCTATTTATTTCCCCCATCTTAACCAAAAATTTTTTTTTTTTTAAAATTTTTTTTTTTTATTTTTTTTAATATGTTATTTTCGTTTTAGGGAAAGTCCCCCTATTCTTGAAAAATCATATAAATTTCATATTTCTTTTATCTAATAAATTTATATTAATTAAACATTCGTTTTTTTTTGGTTACATTGTAATACACTAATATTTTTTTTAAAAATTTTTATTTAAAATTTTTAATTTTCAACTACCAAAATTGAATTTTTAAAAATTGAATTCTCCCTTTTAAAAATATAAATAGTTTCCTTACTAAAAAAAATTTTCTTTATTATTCATGAATGCATTATTGGGTCAATTGTAAAAAAAATCTTTTTTTGGGGTTTTTGTAAATCGGGGGGTTTAGATTTATTTTAAATATAAATAATCCCCGTTTTAAAATGTTTTAAAAATCGTTTTTTATTGATTTTTCCCCAGCAGTACGTAACTCTAAATGAAAAAAATTTTTAAATTTTTGTAAAAAAACCCCTAAATTTATATAACCATGTTAAAATTAGGGGTTTTTCCGTTTACTTTTACATATTTTTTAAAATTTTTAAAAATTTAAAAAAAAATAAAATAATATTAGTTTGGGACCCCCTTGACTCAAAATTTTTTTAAAATTTTTTGGGGAATTTTACATAATTTTTTTAAAATTTAATTCAAAATTAAAATAGTCGCTCGAAATTACAATCAAAATTTTATATTAAAATTTGGGTTTTTTGACTGCTATTAAACCATAACATGGGCGTTTCAAGCAGTTAGTGGGTATTTTTTTTTAGGATTAAAGATTTTTAAATATTTATTTTTTGTTTGCCCAAAATAAAATTTTGTGTCTATTTAAAAATGGCGTTTAAAAATGTATTTTTACACAATGAAAAATTTTTACCCTTTTAAAAAAATTTTTAAAAAAATTTTTACGCACTTACTAATTGTTTTAAGTGTTCCCCGGGAAAGGGTTTTTGAATTTTTTTAGTTTGGATTTGAATTTTTTTGTTTTTAAAAATTTAATAATTTTTCAGCAAATCAAAAAGAAAGTATTATTTTTTATCAGGCCTATGTATACAAATTACATTCACGGGGTTTTTTTTGTAGATTTACTTTGTTTTTTAGAGTTGAGTTTGGATGAGGGGGATTTGGGAAAAAATTTTCCCCTAAAAAGGGCCCCTTCTGAACAGCAAAAAAAATTTTTAATTTTTTTTTTTTTAAATCAATCCTTATTATCCAACTAAAAAAAATCCCCCAACATGCAAAAAAAAAGAAAATTTTTAACCATTTTAGCCTTTTGGAAAACCCCAAAACAGAAGATTAATACCGTAATTTTATTACCCTTTTTTTAATTCAATTTTCCCCACCTTTGATTTAAAAAAAAAATAAAATATCTAATTTTATTTTTCCATCATATAAAATTTCACTATATTAATAGCAAAATATTTTCAAATTTTAATTTTTTTTTTTTTTTTATTATTCTATTGGTAGTTACCACTTATTGTTAATCCCGTCCACAAAAAAGTTAATATTTTAAAAAAAAAAAAAAAATTTTTAAAATCTTCCAAAAATATTTTTTTAACAAATAAAAATTTTACAAAAATTTTTTTTAATTTTATTAATAATTTTTTTAAAAATTTGTTATATAAAACTAATTTCGCTTTCTATTCAAAAGTTTTTTTTATTATTTTGGGGACAATTTTTTAACATTAAATAATATTTCAAAATACATTGTTAAAAAATTTGGCCCCAATTCATGTGTTCTGAAGGTGGGGGAAAATTAAAATTTTTTTACCTATGTTGCATCCCCCGATTGCAGCTTGAAATAACTAATGAAATCCATCCTCTAAAAAACCCCTATATTATGCAACCTCTATGTTTTTTTTTTTGTTTTGTTTACCTGGAAAACATTTTTTGAAAATATAAGAGAAAAGGACTCTAAGGAAAAAAAAATTTTACGCGCGTTTTTGAGCATGAAAAAAATGTGATGTAAATTAAAAAAGGGTTGAAATTTTAGGTAGGGAAAATTTCCCCCTTTCGCGAGCGGGCCCGTTTGGAAATGGGCGGCCCCCATTTTTTTCCAAAAAAAAGGGGAAAATTTTTGTGAGTTTTAATGGCGGTTGCTTTATTTGAAGATCTAGAAGTTTGGTACTGCACCCCTGATTTAGAGAATGGTATCAACTTGTGTTTTTTCTTTCACCTCAAGTACTACGGGGAAAAAGGGAGATGTTTTATTATTATTAATTTACGGGTTTTGGCACTAATTTAAAGGTTATCCCCAATTTAAAAAATGTTATTTTATTTAAAAAGGGTTTTTATCCCGGGTTTTTCCACGGCTTAGTTTTTAATTTTTTTGTACCGGATGGTAGTTTTTTTTTTAAAAAATCAACGCTTTTTTAAAAAAAAAAATTTTATATATAAAAAATTTATTATTTATACTTTTTAAACTCTTTGGGGTATTTGAGTCTTGATATTTAAAAGCACTTACTTACCATAGGGACTTTTTTTTTTTTCTTTACTTTATTTTTTTTTCTTTTTTTTCCCCCCTTTGGTGAAATTTTGGTCCTTTTCAGTCATAAATAGGAGTAATTTAATTTGTGAGCCCCCAAAAAACTCAGGGCATCACCCTTTTTTTTCCCTTTAGTTTTTTAAACTTCGCGACGAGCTACGGATTCCCGGGATACATTCAGAGGGAAATTAAAACCCTGGTGTTATGCCTATCGATACGGGGGCCACATTAAAGACCAAAAATATCCTTCTTGCTCATAACCCGGTTTACCTCGAGGGTTAGAATCTTTTTTTTTTGGGGTCCCTCTCCCGATGGAGTGGTTTGAGGGGAGCGAGGTTTTATATACCCCCTTTTAAAAAGATAAAACTTTGTTTTTCCCTTTAAAAACTTAAATGTTTTAAACCCTTAGAAAATAAATTTGTCATAAAGACTAAAGATAAAATAAGGTGAAGGGAACAAAAAAAATCAGAAAAAGATTTTTTTTTTTAATATTTTTTATGGGTTGAATTATAGTTTTTTCCAATCCAAATTTTAAAATTTTTTTTAAATTTTTTAAAAAATATATGTATTTAATGTTTTCATTTTTTTGGTATAAAAAAAATTTAAAAAAAAATTTTTAAAAAAGGGTTTTGGTGCCATTAAAATGATATTTTAAATTTTTTTTTTTATAAAACAAAAAAAACAAAAAAAACATTTTGAAAAAATAAATTTATTTTTACACGTTTGTAATTTCTTTGATTTAATTTCACAGCTCCCAACTTTTGTAATTTTTTTACAAATTGATTTAAATTGTACCTAAGTCCTTTTTTATAATTTTTTTCTAGACACTTTTTTGGGATTATTATTTTAAAAAAATTCCCCCGGGAATCGATGTTTGAGAAAATTTTTTTTTTAAATGTAAATGTAAAAAAATTTCCTTAAAATCCCTCCTCATTTTAACAATAAATGTTGTTGTTTTTTGGTATAAAAAAAAAGGGGCCCAAAGTGAAAAAAAGAAAATCTTAATTTTAAAGATTAATTTTATTGTTACATATTTCTTAAAAATTACTATCATTACAAGCTGTAGCAAATGTAAATATCAGACCCTACTGACCCCCCCCCTTTTAACGGTTGTAGTGTTGAAATTTCCCATACCATTAAAAATATTTTTAAAACGGTTGTAGAGGGAAAAAAATTCATTACTCTAATTCCCTCTTTCTCTAAAGGGGTCTAGAATTTTTTTTATATCCCCCAAAGTTTTTTTCCTTTAAGGGGTGTTGGCCTTTTTTTTTTTATAAAAACCCTAATGCCTTTTACTTAATGGCTATAAAATTTTTGCCTTATCAGTCTTAAAGGGCCCTTTTTCCCCAAAAAGTTGTAGAATTTTCCAAAATTTTACAAAACCTTTTTGCCCTCATTTTTTTAAAAAATTAGACTATTGAAAAATCCCATCCTAACCCCTCCCTAAAAAGGCTATAGAAAGTTGTTAATATCACTAAAAAAAAGATCTTCTCTAACGCCGGGAGACTATTGTCAATGTCCACTTTTTACCCCATTCTTTAAGAATATGACCTTTTTGAATATCACTACCCCAATGGCATCTTCCTAAAAGGCTGTAAAAATTTTGGGCACTATCATTTTTCCCTTTGCATCTTCCCTAACAATTCAGTCGTTGGGCTTTCATACCCCAGTGCCCCTTTTTTTCAATGGTGTTATGTTTTTAAATTCCAACCTTAAAGAATTTTTCCCCAAAAGGCTGTGGCCCCTTTTTTAATAACACTATCTAATGCCCCCTTTTTTCTAGATGTTGTACCCCGTTCAATTACATACCCTAATCCCCTTTCCCCATAGGCTGTTTTCTTTTTCAAAAAAACATTCATAGAGCTTCACCTCATTGCCCCCTATAAAAATTAAAAACTTATTCCCAAAAATTTTAAATTTTTTTAAAAAAGGATTGATTTTAAAACCAAAAACAAAAAAAATTTGTGTGGTTAAATCATATGAAATAACATTACTATTTTTTTTATTTTTTTATTTTATTATTGGGGGGTTAAAAGGGGCCCCTAAACCCTCGAGGTTTTTGGGCGTTGGGAAAAATATTTAAAAAAATAATAAAATCCCATAGGGGAGAAAGATAATCATTCCCCCTCGGGACCCAATTTATAAAAGTGCTCAATGGTTTTAGAATAAATTAAGTGATACCCTGCTATAAAAAAACCAAGGGGGTATCCCCCCCAATAAAAAAAGAAACAAAAAATTTTAAAAAATTAAAAAATGTTAAAATGAAAACTGTTAAAAAGGGTAATACGTTAAAAAACAAAAAACCTGTTAAATTTTTAAAAAAAAATTTTAAAAAAAATTTATTACGAGTAATATCAAAAGAGCCACTTTAAAAAAAGTGACTCAAAAGGGGTTTTAAAAGTCTGCGGGGGTTTTTTAAAAAGGGGAAAAAAAAATAATACACCCCCGCTATGCGTAATAAAAAACGTAGGTCCCCTTTTAAAACAAGATCCAGGGGAAGGGGCATATTTAGAACTCCCAAAAAAGTGGAAAAACACTCAGGGGGCCCCTCGCAAAAATCACAATGGAGGTGGGTCCCCTCCAATAAAAAAAACCCAAATTTTCAATTAGTTTTCCCCACGGAAGTCTTTTTTTAAAGTTGCCCCCCTTTTTTAGATTTCGTTAGAAGAGGGCCACCACGACACACGTTTCCCATGGCCCCCGTTTTTTGGCGGGGGTCGAGCCCCCCTGCTGTGCCCGATGCGTTTAAAAACCCCCACCAAAAATAACCCTTTTTTTTCTAAAAAAAATGACCCCCGATCGCATCGGAGGAGGGGTCCCCCCCCCTTTTGGCCCCCCTGGTTGCCAGTTTTATTTTGAAAGCCCGGGGGACAGGAACCCCCAAAAAAGAGGCGAACGGGTGCTTTTTGAATAAATTTTTTTAAAAAATTTTGTTCGTGAATAACTCAGGGTTTTTCCCCGGGAGTAGAGTTGGAAAATGCCACAGAGCATCTATAATCCGTGCAGATAGAACAAAACGGGCCCCTTAGTAACAAGACATAAGAATTAAAAATGGCATTAGTTCCCCCCCAAAAAAAACACTGGATTCACCAGGTAAAAAAAAAATTAAAAAATTGGCCCCCTTCCCCCCAAAAAAGCAACCCCGGGGGCCCCCCGTTTTGATCCTCCGTGTAATTTTTTTAAAAACCCCCAAAAGTGTTTGCGAAAAGCCTTTAAAGGGTTTCCCTCGTATAAAAAGGGGGGGGGTGGTCGCTTTGGGGAACTTGGCAAGTTCAAAATGGTTTTAGTTAGGCGTTTTTAAAGGGGAAAAAGAACCCCCCCCTGGGGATGTGGGGATACCCTTTGGAGGATTTATCCCATATGTGTCGAAAACGAAGCATCTGACCCCAAACCCAAACCCCTTTTACTACGCCATTTGGTTTCATCAAGCCCTTTGGGGGGGAAGGAAAAAAAAGGATGGAGGAAACGGGCTTGGCAATAAATCAGTTTCGACACGAAGATGCCAAAGTACGACAGCAAAAAAAAAAGAGGGGGGCCCCCGGCGTCGAATTTGTGACGATGGAGGGGACGAAAGGCACCTTTCCCGTCAAATTTGCCCATGGTGGACATTCTGTTTTTTAAACCCCGGGGTTAGTGGCATAAAAAAACCCCCCCGAAATTAGTTTAGTCCCCCCGGCCCTTACAGGCCATAATTTTTTGGGTTTTATCAAAACCAAAAGGACCGACCACTAACGACATTGAGCAATTCAATGTTTGATAAAACCTCGCTTTCAGGTTTTTTGATGTGGGGCCCAAAAAGAAATTTTAAAATAAAAAAAGTCCCAGAAACCTTTTTTTTTTTGGGGGGGGTTTTAAAAACTTTTTGGGGTTTTTTTAAAAAAATTACTGGGGGGCTTTTTTCCCCGCTTTTTATGAAAAGGGGGAAAAACCCCGTTTCGGCTGTGAGAAGCGAAAGCCTTTTCCGATCCCCCGACCAAAAGATTGTTGACGAGATCGGTATTGCCTTTTCCCCCCTGGGGGGAGACTTGACGAACTGCAATAAATTGCGTGTCACCCCCAAAGGGGGAGGGATTTAAGGGCCCGGGGACATTGTCAACTTTTTTTTTTGCGATAGCGAAAAGTACCCCTCGAATATACCCCGGGCACCCCTTTTCTTGAATAAAAACATGGATAAGGTTTTTTTAAACCCCTTCCCGGAATGTTATCGCTTTAAATTTTTATATAAAAATTAAAAGGGTTCCCCCAAAAAACCCCCCCTTAAAAAAATTTTTTCAAAATACCGTACCACCGGTGGTATGTCGTTTTTACCAGATCGAAAAAGACACCCCGAAGATGTGCTTTGGAAAAAAACGTCACGATAGCCGTCTTAGCCCAAAAGGTGATCCCCGTGGGTCGGTTAGGGGGAAAAAACCCACTTTAAAATTTTTTTAGAGATTTTGGGGATTTTAAAACCATATAAGTCTCTTATTTTTTTTTTCCAATTTTTTTAAAACACGTTTTAAAACTATCGGTTATAGCTAGTTTTGGGTCTTTAAATTTTTTTTTGCCTTTTTTAATTTTTGGGTTTAAGGGGTTTTTGCTATAGTGAGGGGAATAATGAGATTCCCAAACCCATTTAGAGGTCTAAAAGAAGTGGTGTTTGCCCAAAGGGGGAGTGAGCAAAAACTCAAAATGAAAGTCGTCGGGGCCCCCGGGGGTTTTGGCGACCCCGGGACGGGGGGGAGGTCATTTTTTCCCTTTGGGAAAGGGGGGAAATTTTAATCCCCCCCCAATTTGGGCCCAAAAACCCTTGCTGGGCGCTCGTTTTTCCTTTTTAAACTTTGAATCGTTGTGTAAATCGCAGTACTAGAAAAAGCGGGGGAAAATCGAGCCCCAAAAAAATTTAGACCCACAGGGGGGGGACACGTGGGCGTTGACATGGGGCAGGTATTTTTTTTTTGGAATTTTTGCTATTACGTAATTTACGGATATTACCCCCCAAACCCCTTAAAAATTTTGGGGGGTGGTATTTTAAGGGCGAATTTAAATTTTCCCCCAAAAATCTCTTCTACTTTTTACGAATGACAAAAGGGAGCCGAGCAGTTTGAATCCCCGGGTGACTCAAAATTTTCCAGAAAAGGGGGGGCGGGTTTTAAAAAAAAGTGGGGCCCCCCTTTGAGGGTCGGGGAAAAAACCAACCGAATCCTCGGATTTTTGGGGGGGATTTAGGGATGGAGGGGCCTCCCGCCGCGATGACCTTCGAAGTAAAATCCCATTTTTTCATCGACGTAGGAGGGGGGGTTTTTTGGAAAAAAAGGCGAGCTCAGGGGAATTTACCCCCGTCGGGAGTTTTACCCATTGGAGTATCGTCCCCTACTTGGGAAAATTTTGGGGGGGGGAAAAACAGTATGGGGGTGTGATCGTTTTCCACTTTGGGTCTTTTTTGGGGAAACCCCAAAGGAAGGGCAGCGTACCTGGGCACAAAATTAAGTCGTTTGCAGAGGATACCCCTTAAAAGTGGGAAGTGTGTTGGGCCGGTGCCCATTAGCCCCGGGTTTTCCCCGAGACAAGAAATCTTACCCCCCCCCCACGGGCATTGAAAAATTATTTTCCCCCCACCAGTTTTTTGGCAAAAAATGTCCCAAATTTTGGGGGGGGGGGAAAATAGCAAAAAAAGGGCCCTTTTTGAATCCTTTTTTGAAATAGTTCACCTGGGGGAGGTTAGGGCGATACTGTATCCCCCAAAGAAAGGGGGACCTTTTACGCGATAATTGGAGATCAAAAAAACGATTTTAAAATTTTTTTGTGATATTATTGTTTTCGTGGAATTGCACCCCCCCTACCCCCATCAAAAAAAAGCTTGTCGGTACGTACACTCAAAACCCAAAGCATCGGGTTGTCATTTGGGCGGAAGGGGGGTTCCCCGAAAAAAAAAGATGGGGATGCAGGAAAAAAATTGGGTATTTTTAATTTCCTCTCCCCGAGATAAAAAACCCCCTTTAAAATTTCCTTTTTTAGTAGCGAAATACTTTTTTTTAATTAAGTTTTATTTTCCCGAATCCATGACACTATCTCTTAAAAAAAAATTTGGGTTTCAGGGCCTTTTTAGGTCCTTCCTTTTCCCCAAACTCCCCTGGACCCCCGTTCGGGAGGCTTCGGTTTATTTTGGAGAGACGGGTAGTGGACCCCTTTCGCGGGGGGTTTGTTACGGGCCTTTAGAAGTTTTTTTTAATAAATTTCTTTTCGGCGGTCTCACGTGGTTTTTTTAAAAGGCAAGTGGGATCGCTTGGCGGCTACCTTTTCCCCCCTACCCCGGGCCCCTTTGGGGGCCCCCGAGGCGAGGGGGGGGGACTAAAAGTGGCGCACGAAAATTTTTTTCCCCCCAGGGGGGCTGGGGGGGGTTTCCCCGGGGGGGGGGGGGGGGCCCCCAGGGGCGTCGGGGGGGTTTCCAGACGGGTTCCCCCTTGGTGGTAAGGTGGTGGGGGGGTACTTTTGTGAGGGTGTCGCCACTTGTATTATTTTCTGATCGCACAGTTTTTTCCAGTTTTTTTGTTTGTCTCGAATAGAGAGAGTGGAAGGTCTTGTGGGGTTTTTTTTAATATTAAAAACGCATGGCCTTTTTGGGCATTTTTTTTTTGGGTGAAAATTTTTTGGGTGGGGAAAATTTGAAATACCGGGCTTGCAGTGCATATACTCTTTGCGTCCCCGGGAAAAAGGGGTTTCTTTTCTTTTTGGGGTCTCCAGGACTTTTTTCTCTTTTTTCCCAAAATTTGGGGACAGGACCGGACCAGGGAGAATGGGACCCTTGCAATTTTGTGAATTTAGGAGACTGCATGGGGTTGTTGTGAGCCCCCCGTCCCCAAAAAGACAGGTTGGCTTACCCTGATCGCGCTTGTATGCCCCAAAATCCGGGGATAAAAAAAACGCGAAGGTTTTGGGGAAAACGGCTGGACCCCCCCGACGTGGAAGCCAGTCGGCCCCCCTTTGGAAAAGGAAGGAGGGGAAATGTTAGAATAATAATTCAGTTTTTCTTCAAATTTCTTTGTTCCTTTTGATGGTGAACCCCCAATTGGGGGCATGTTTTAGGGGGAAAATCCTCCCCAAAGTCCTCAATGCTTACGCAGTCGAAAAAATTTCAAGTGACCCCTCCCTTTTAAAATGAGGAACCCCCGCGGTTCCCCTTCACCTTTTAAAAGATTTCGAGGGGCTCAAAAATATTGTGTTTTTGCCATTTTTCTTTTGTCTGAAGGCGGTTTCGTCTGGATATAATCGTGCCCTCGCCAGTTTTTTAAAATTGGGGAAACCCCCCTCGCATCTCCCTTTATCACTCTTTCGAGGACAAGGGGAAAACGCTTTTGGGGGTTTCTTTTCATCTGTTGAGACATAAACCCCCAATGGGGGTGGGGGCCCCCTCACTTTCCCCCATTTTTTTTTAAAATTTAAAAAGGGTGGACGGCCTTATCCGTTTCCCCCTTTTCTATATTACGGGCCTCGAGGGGGGCCCCCCAGTGAGTTGCCAGCAGTGTTTTTGGCCCGTACGGTGCCAGCGGCGACATTTGTTGGCCATGTCATGATTGGGGGGGAAAACACAATACTCAAATCGTAGGGCCCCGGGTTTACCCAAAAAGGGAAAACCCCATATGGCCCTGTTAACTCACCGACGAGGGCCTTACGGCTAGACATGAAACCTTCGCTAGAGCATCGCCCGGGGAGGGGTAAACGCGCAATGGGTGTAGGAAAGTTTCAATTTTTTCGTCCGGGCCCTCATGAACGCAACCCCCTTTTTTCCCAAAAAAAAGGGTACCCCCGGGTTTTTTTCATCCCCCAAGGGGCCTTCTACTAAAAGGGATTTCAACGGCGCACTTTCATTCAAAGGGTAAGGCAATAATAAAAAGAGAAGAGCGGGTTTTAGCCAAAGGGGGGGCAAAGAAAGGCCCAAAGGACTAGTCATGGGGAAAGGAGGGGGAAGGGAATAAAAAGGGAAGGATAGATAAAGGGGGAAAGGGGGGAAAAGGGGAAAAAAAGGGGGAAAGTGAAGGGAAAAAAGGTGTTTAAAGGGGAAAAAAAATAGGATAGGTTATCCCCCCCGAGGTACGTCCCCGCACAGAAGCCTCCCCTTTTAGTCGCCTCTTACGACAAAAGGGGTTACGGGGGACTATTTTTAAACCCCCCCCCCCCAGGGGGGGTTTTTTTTTTAATTTTTTTTTAACCCTTTTTTTTAACAAAAAAAATGGAAAAAAAATTGGGGGAAAATGGGGGTTTTTTAAATCTGCTTAGCAGTAAAAAGGGCCTTTTTTTTGGTTTTTTAATTATTTTTTTTATTTAAAAAAAATTTTGTCATTATAGGAAAAAGGGAAGGTCATCACATTGTTATTTAAAAATTTGAATTTTTAAAGTTCGGGAAAATTTTGGGAAAATCCACAATGAAATTTTTATTTTTTAAAACCCAAATAATAACTCTCAATTTCACAAAAAAAAAACCCCAAAAAAATTTTTTTTTTAAAAAGCAGAAGTTAAAATTTTTTAGGGAAAATAATTAAATTTTATTATAAAATAAATATTTCTCTCTATTTTGGGGGAAAAAAAAAAAAAGCTGGTGCCCCATCCCCATTTTTCTCGTTTTTAAAAAAAAAGGGGGAAACCCATTTATTTAAAAGTAGATAAAATCTTTTGAAAGAAATAATTTTTATTGTTGCAGAAAAATATATTTAAAACATAAATTTTAAACCACATAAATAATCTCTTTTTTTTCCAGCCCCTTTTGTTAAAATTTTTTTTTTCCCATCCTTGGAAAATTTTTTCCCTTATAAAAAATATATCTTTTTAAAAATTTTTTTTTTTTTTATAATTTTAAAAAATTATATAATTTTGAACAATTTCGTATTTCAAATAGTTGTGTCGTATTTTAAAAATTGTTATTATTTCTTGTAAAAACATCCAAGTCTTTTTTTTGGAAAAAAAATTGGGGTTTAAGTATTTTTTGTACTAAAAAAAGGTGTCTGGGTACAAACTTTTTTAAAAAATTTTTTTTTTTTTTGGGAAAAAAAAAACCCTTTTTAAATTCCCCTTTAAAATTTTTGCGGTGAAAAAAAATTTCAATCACCCCTATAGAAAAAAAATTAATTACCCCGCCCCGGTTTTTCAAAATTCGGAAAAAAATTTTTTCGGTATAAGGGGAAGTGCTTTTTCTCCCAACATATTTAAAAAATGTATTGATGAGTTGGGGGGTTTTCCTGAGAGTACGATAGTTTTGTTGATGTGAGATGGGAGTGGGGAGGTGGGGGGAGGGGCTGAGAGAGTGAGGGGGGGGGTTTTGGGGGGTTTGGGGAGGGGGAGTTTTTTTTTTGGGGCTGCAAAACGGGGGCCCCAACTGGTTTTTTTTTTAAACATGGAGCAGTTTAGGGGGGCACTGAGGATTTTGGGGTGGGGGGTGAGGAGGTGTGAGGGGAGGTTTTTTTGGGGCAGTCGAGGACTATTAGCTAATCTGGGGGGCTAAACTGGAGGGAGACTTATAAAATTTTTTTGGGTTTGCAGTACGGGGACGGGGTAAAAAAGGGTTGTTCTTGCACTCCCTGGGGTTTTTTCCCCCTTTCATCATCGTGACGTTTTTTTAGCCCTGGGGGTGGGTTTGGGGTTTCTCCCCGGAAAAAGGGGAGAAGGCTAGGCTTGACGTTAAATGGGGTGACGGGTTTGTGCCAGCTGCATTTGGGGAAAAGCCGTTATTTCAAAAACAGTCAAGGTTTTTTTATTGATTCTTTGAACTTTAAAACAAAAAAATTTTTTATGTGGCATGTTAGAACATGATACTTTT
The DNA here is from genome assembly GCA_039000515.1 of Timema cristinae. Lineage (NCBI taxonomy): Eukaryota > Metazoa > Arthropoda > Insecta > Phasmatodea > Timematidae > Timema > Timema cristinae. Next base: position 4,941 of record JBCFYV010001887.1, on the reverse strand, counting down.
GTTTGGGTTTTTTTTTCACATTGGGGTCTAGCCCCTGTACTTTGTGGGGGGAGGGGGAGAGGCGGGGTTTGGGAAACCCTTTTAAAAAAAGGGTTTGGTAGCCTTTTTTTTTTTTTAAACATTACGGTGGCAAATATTAGCCATGGCATAAAATTTTTTGGTGCTTTTTTTAGGGGAGGTTTGGAAAAGTAATGAAATATTTCCCGGGCTTTAAATTTGGGATGACTTGGGTTTAGGTCCACGGGGGGTATTTTTTTCAAAAAAAAGGGGAAAAACTCGATTCGGTCGTCGTTATTACTGTGTCGGCCAAGTATTTAAGTTTGGCTGCCGCGAAGATTTTTTTGCTTAGGATGCTAGATAGGGTATCTCGAAAGGATCATATTGTTTACAAAAGGGCTCTCTACGCCACCAAAAAAACCCCCCCCCCAATTTTTTAAAGGGGGGTGTTTTGTGTATGGTTTTTTGGGGTTTTGGGATGTGTGTGTGTTGTGTGTGTATGGGGGTATGGTGTGGTATTTTTGTATGTGTTTGTTATGTGTATGTGTATGGTTGTGTAGGTATGTGTGTGTATGTTTGTGTGTATGGTGTTGTATGTGTGTATGTGGTTTGGGTTTTTGTATGTGTGTGTGTTGGATAACGTACTTAATCTAAAATTTAAAAATCATTGAATTGTTTTCAGGTTAAAAGTGAAAGTTAACCCCATCTCTATCTTTTTCTATTCTATCCAGTCCAAAATCATTCACCCTAGCCTTCTTGAGCTGTTCTATCGTCCACTTTAACCCTTTTCCTTTTTTTGAGTTTGGTTTGGATGATTCTTGGGTTAAAATTAAAATTTTAAATTGGGTAATATTCAATTACTCAATTGTTTAGATTATTTATTAAAAAAAACCTAATATAAGTTACTTATTCAAAAGAAAATTTTTGAATAGGCCCCCTCGACCCCCCAAAAAAAAAACCAAAATTTAAAAAGGGGGATTTTTTTTAGGGTTAATTAAAATAAATTTTGGGGTAATATATTAATTACTCAAAATTTTCAAGATTATTTTTAAAAATGACATAAATATAAGTTATTTTTCAACGGGGAAATTTGCGAAAAGGGAAAAAAAACCTAAAAAATTTTAAAAAAATCAAGGGGAAAAAAGACCTTAATTCCCAAAAATTAGGGTTCATGAAAAATATTTTGTAATTTTGGAATTTTTTAAAAAAAAAAGGGTTAAAATGCCCCAAATTTGGGGCCTTTTTTTTCCCATTTAGGGGAAAACCCGGGGAATTATTTCCCCGGGGCAACGGGCCCCTTTTAATTGCTTCAAAAATAAACCGGGTTTTAAACTGGGGGTCCAGGGTTAATTTTGGGTTCTCCCCAAAAATTTCGAATAATATTTTTTTTTTTTAAAGGGGGTTTAAAAAAAAAGGAAATTTTTTTACTCTTTAAAAATAACAATAAAAAGGTTCAAACTCACCCCCAGGAAAAGTTTTTAAAAAAATTTTTTTGGTAAGACTAAGTCAAAATCTTTAAAAATTTTTTTCAGGTTAAATTGAATAGTTTAAGTAATTTTGTCAGGTTTTAAAAATTTTTAAAAGGAAAAATCGAAAAATTTTAACACGAATAAATTTGTTTTAAAAAAAAAACCTACTTGAGTTTTTTTTAAATTTGATTTTTTAAACGGGACTTTCCCCCCTTTTTAAAAAAGGAGGGCCCGAGGGTTTAAAAAAACCACTTTTTTGTCCCTTTTTTTCTCCTTTTCTTTTTTTAAAAGGAAAAGGGGGGGGAGACAGAAAGACTCCCTCTATCCCCAATTGGGCCCTTTTCCCGGGAACGCGCACACAAACAGAGACTTTTGAGCCCCAACCCCAGCTTCAAGGGCAAGTAAACGCTTCAACGACCCGGGGAAAACCCCCCGTATAGCATTCCCCGTACCCCAGGGGGGAGGCCCCCCGAGTGGTGTTTTGCCACGGGGGGGAAGGGTTTTGGGTTCACCCGTGGGGGGTCGACTCTAAGTCTTTACCTCGCCCCCCGCGGGGACCTCGTGGAGGTACCCCCCGGCCCTTCTAAAGGCCCCCTCCTTACAATGAATTTAAAGAAAAAAAGGGGTGCAAGCAATTCTAAAATTGAAATTTTTAAATTTTTTAAAAAAAAGCCCTAACGAATCCTCAAACAAAAGAGTCAACCCCCCGGCCCCTGACCTCCCCTTTTTAAACCCCCCAGTAAAAAGCCCCCCCCACGCAATCGCACTGATCCCTTAAAGTCTAACTGGGGAAAAAAAAAAGGGGATTTTTTTGTTATCTCTAAAAAAAAAATTTTTATTTAAATGTTACCTGGTTCTTTTTTCTTTTCCCCCGGGGGAGCAATTTCAGGAAGACGCATGTTTTGGGGGGGTTTTCCCCACATCTTTTTTCCTCCAAGGGCCCCCAAAACCTCCAAAAAAAGTACTCTTCTTCCCTTCGAACCCTCGCGGACAGCAGCAGTCCCCCGACCCTTTTTGGGGCCCAAAAAGGGCCCTTTCGGGGGCCGGGTTCCCCTTCAGAGCGAACCCCTGAAGTTTTTCCATTGAATTTCCCCCTGTCGGCGAGGATTCGTAGTAGGGGGTTTGGGCCGCCCAGCCCCTCCCCCTTCCCCAGCCTGCACAGAGGGCCCCAAAAAAATTTTAAATCTCCTCCCTTTTTCGTGGCCCCGTCCCCCCTCCCCCTCCCAGGGGGGAAAGCGATTTTCGCCGGGGCGTTCCCCCTTCTTCTTGGGGGCCGGGCCCCTTTTTCTTTTTCCCCCCAGTAGAATCGGGCCTTTCCCCAAAAGGCGGGTTTTTCGGCGCATCCTGGAAAAGGGGAAAAACATCTAAGAGACATTTTTTAAAACCCCCTTGTCACCGCAAGTGGCAAATTCTGTGCACGTAAGGATGGCTCGTGTCCCCGCCCCCAAAGTGTGCCACCACCATTCGTAGGTCGCACCGACCCCTGGGGCCCTTTTTACATCTTCCGTAGTGTATAAAGTGCCCAAAGGGGGTCCTGAGATCGGATAAATTTCCCCCAAAAACCCCGCCTTGCCCCCTCCCGGCCATTGAAATGTCATTAAAAACCCAACCTCATTAACAAGACCCCCAAGATCCTGTTTCCCCCAACATATCCTATGTGCGGCCGCCCCTGTGCCCCCTGGAGCCTCATCGTTGAGGTCCCCCCTTTAGAAAAGGTCATTTTTTTTCCCCCCCGAGAAGGGAGCGACCCACCCCCCCCTCAAACCCCGTCCTACCCTTTTATCCGCTTTCGTTCCCCAATAACCCTGGTGTTACCTCTGACGAGTTGGGCTCGTTTTGCTGGGGTTTTGCTAAACCTCCCCTAAACTGCATTAAAAAAGTCTCGAATATTTAACCAAAAGGGCCCGGACCCCCCCACGCCCCCCGGAGGGACCCCCGGGTAGGACTTCCCCGACTCCGTCTGCTCCAGATAAGCCCCGTCGCCCCCTTTTCCTAAAATAATCCTTACCCCTTAAAAAGATTCCGGGGGGGAATCCTTTTTTTCTCAGCTTCTCCAAAAATGGGCGCCACCAGGCGCTGTGAAGGCCCCCCAGATGCCCAAAATAGATGGCGGGGAATTTATGACAGTCGCTCTCAGGTGTTTTTCGAAGTACCCCCTCCCCGGGGTCCACAGTGCCTCTTCCGGGGGAAACCCCTACTGTCGTCATAAAAAAAATTTTACTGTATGTGTCCCGGTCTCGGGGAAATTTCCATCACCTTACGAGCAGTTGAGCAAAGTCAAAGGCCGATAAGATTGGGTTTGTTTGGGTCCCGGGCCCCGGGGGCTTCAGAGGATCTAGTTTTCCTGCCCTTTCCCGGGGCGGGGAAAAGGCCCCCCGCAGCTTTTGGGTTTTGGGAAAAACCAGCAGAAAACAGAAACACGCTCCCGGCTTTTCACCTCTCGCCCCCCCGGAGGAGGGACAGCAACCCTTTAGAAAAAAAAAAATTTTAAAAACCCTTTTTTTTTTCGTTTAAAATAAAAAAGCTTTTTACAAATCTTCCATCTAGCCCTTCTGGTTTTTTGTTTTTGGGATTTTTAAAAAAGGTTTTTAATTTTTTAAAAGGGGGAAAAGGTAAAATTTTTGGGGGGTTTGGAGATAGAAAAAACTTAGGTTAAAAAACCCCCCCGGGTGAGAGGAAAAATTGACCCCCAAATTTACTTATTTTTCCCCCGTCGTTCCCCCTTTTTTTACGCCATCTCGAGCCCCTTTTTTTATTTGGAGGGGGCTTTTACTTGAAAAGAGGAGGTAAAAAAAAGGGGGGCATAGAGCGAAATGGAGAACCCCCAGAAAAGGTGCGTTTTTTTCCCCCAAACAATATATCTCGAAAAAATAAATGGAAAAAAATGTATACTCCGTGAATTAACCCCGAAAAAAAGGGAAAATTTTAATTTTTTATCTAAAAGTGATACACAACAAAGTATATAAGCATCATAGAGCTACACCGGGTTTATTAAAACCCCGAGCGTTTTTTTCCGGACATGAGGATATAGATAGACAGATCCGGGGAAAATTTTGGGCTCAGTATTTATTTTGGTCGGGGTTTACAGTTTAGGCTTTATGGAACCCTTAGGTCTCTCATTTAAATTATTGAGAGGTGTACACCCCCCTTAAAAAAACCCCTTTTTTTTCCTAAGAAAATTTTTAAAAAGGACCCCCCCCAGTTTCTCGTCGCGTGCGGAGGTTATACGTAAAGGCGGTGAAAAAAAAAATTTCCAAAAAAAAGATAAAAGGTTTAATTTTTGCCTCCCTTTTCGAGTTTTTGAATCCTAGCGGGGGGAGTTGAGAAAAAAGGGGGGTTTTTAACTCAACTCTATGCAGTATATTTAACATCAAAACTTGGGGAGTATATGAGAATAAGTGTTTTTCCCCTCCCCTTTTTTTAAATTGAAGGGTTTTTTTTTAGAGACTGGGTTGGGGGTTTTGACGGTACATTA
>JBCFYV010001886.1:0-45975 GCA_039000515.1 Timema cristinae | reverse complement strand
GATATCTCGATTTAATCCCCCATATCAAGAGAAATTATTTTAATCGGCAAAATGTTAGACGTGTAGAATAAAAGTAATCTTTATCTTTTATTTGTGTTCGATAACCAAAAATATGTAGATAACAATTCCACTTGTCTTAGCCCAACGGCTCAAAATAAGTATCTGAGAATATTTTTTCATGATAAATAAGAACAAATTTATATTTTTACAATTTTCAAATAATTTTAGGTTAGTTTACAAATAATTTATTTTTGAAAATTTGAAACTTATACAAAATGTTTGAATAAAATGTTTTAAGATCCTACTAATTTTTAATTAAAAATATTTAGTGTTAGTTTTATAGTAGTCAAATAGAGTTTTTTACACTAAGGAAACAATTGACATCTTCATTCTATTAGATTTTTTGTTCACCTATTTAAATATTCAGACTAACATAATTAATTATCTATTAATTAATAGACAATTTAAACACCAGATTAGATAAGGAAATAATCAAATAAAATCTTTTTTTTACATTTATGTGCTAATGCAACTTCAATACTAAGAAACTTTCAAAGGGAAATTAGGGATGCCTTATGACTTATCTCTCTGGCTTATTTTTACTTTTTCATATCATAGGAGGGAATTTTAATAGTGAAATAAATCGATCTCAAAACTATTCTGGCTATGGATCAAACACGCGTTGAGGGATTTTGTTTAAATTTGATATTTATATATCTTTTAGGTTCATACTACCAATTTACTTTCTACACTTGATCTTCAAAAATTACCCTTAAGTGAATTTCAAATATTCCAAAAATTGCTCTAAGGATTTGGTTTAAAATGAATATCTAGGATTTGATTGAAAAAGTTACTAGATCTGCTTTCATGAATCAATTCAAGAAACCAAATGACCTTCAATACCATATTATGTTGAATTGCTGTCGCCTATAGCAGCTAATTATTTTTACAGCAAACAATTTATTTTTATTTTTTTTCCTTTTCAAATATTACTACACTATTAAAATATGAACTTATTATGAAAATAGCCATTTTTATTTGTGTGTGACTTCCGTGAGTTCACTTTTAAAAAAAGCTTTAAAAATTAAAGCTTCAAAAATGAATTTTCTAATCAAAAACGAAGATGACGAAAACAGACTAAATTAGGGTGGTCGATAATACCATTTTAAAACCTCTTGGATTGTGTCCATGAGCATAAGATTATAAAATAAGAACTTTTAATTTCAAATTAATATTTTATTTGACTTTTTCCTTCGATTAAAAAAGATGGAATTCTTAAAAAAATGTTGGTGCCAGTTATAAGATACAAGCGTGAATTAAATAGAAGTTATTATTTCTTCCTGTCAGAGCCCCGAAACAAAATAACATGATAGTTTGATTAATATATTTTGTTCTTTTGATTAGTTATGAAAAGTCAATTTTGCAATGATGCTAGGAGAGAAATATTAGAAGCGTTTATAAAAGCTTTTTATTGATAATATAATATTACTAAGGGAATAATGATTTTTTTAAGCAAAGGTTATCACAAGTGATTTAATCAATATTGCAATAAAATATATTTCTGTTACGACCCCTCCTACTCTGGACAGACATTACCTCTTCCCCTGCTCAAGATAACTTCTTTTAGCACCAGGTCTTACTACCCGTTGCGGTCTAGGGGTAAGGTGTCAGACTTCTGTTCTGGGGGTCCCGGGGTTCAATCCTCGGTCTCGGCACATATTTATCTGATTGGCGAACCCTTCCTTCACCTCTGACAAGACGTGTATTAATCACAACTTGTGAATGTGGGGAATGCCGGGCCTCCACCGTGGTTCGGATCCCACGTTAAACTGTAGGTCCTCCATTTCATTTCACAATCACCCTACCATTACACATTAGCGTAAGTGCGTATAACCCGAACGGGTAATACGCGGTGATAATAATAACCGTTCGGGTTTTACGCCTTTGTACTAATTACACAAATGGTTTTAAGGATGGGGAAGGTTATATTTATAAGTGTATCTACATTTGCGTGAAGGTAAAATGGAAAACCAATTTAGGAAACACCACTTTCAGTAAACCCTATCTATATTCGAACCTTGATTTACCAGTCATAGGCAGTCTAGTCTACTGCGAGAGTAGCGCGTTAGACCACGCGGCCACCGAGGCGGGTTCCAGTTAACTAAGCCGAGCCATGCAGATGGAAGTTTTCCCTGCCCTCCTCCCACGATATCACACGCATGTTATCACATCCTACGTAAAGCTAGAAAAGGGTTGTGTCAATGCGTCACACGGTTATTAGCGTCATTCCCTCCCCCCCTCCTCTCATCCCTTTTACCCGTCAAACTTACGGTGAGGAACCCGTGTGCGCGCGCATCTGGAAACATCGACACCACCTGGGGTCTATCTATGCTTGTGCTCCAAGGTGAAAAAAAAAATTACGGACGGTAGAAAACTTTTTTGCTCTCTCATCACCGACATATTGTGACCCTCTCGAAAAGCCCAATGGTGCATGTCATCAATTGGTTTTTTTAGTATAAAATTAAATCAATAAAAATCATAATGAATAAATTATAGAATATTTAATAAAATTGTCTATTAGAAACCTATAAAATATTTAAATAAATAATAATTATTATAAATAAAATCTAATGCCTTTATATATTATGATTAAAAACCAAAAAAGTATTGTGAAATTACTAAAATTAATTAGTAAAATTACTCAAATTAATTGAGTTAAATTGACTTCTTAAAAACCTAGATAATTTAAAAGTCGTCCGGGCTTGTGCATGTGAATGTGGGGAATGCCAGGCTTCCACCGTGGTTCGGATTCCACGTTAAACTGTAGGTCCTCCATTTCATCTCACAATCACCCTACCATTACACATTTGCGTAAGTGCGTATAACCCGAATGGGTAGTAAGACGCGGTGCTAATAATAATAATAATAATATAAATAATAATAATATTATTATTATTATTATATGCGTGTGTAGAAATTACGCCAGTGTGTTAGGGATGTGTATGATTTAACAAAGAGGAAATGCACCCGAATTCACGTGGAGGGAGAGTTTAAAAATATTCAGGAACAGTTTACCTAAGTAATCTTGACCAGAGTCAGAGACTCGAAATCCCCATAATCAAAAGTCTATCCTTGATATCATCTCAGAGAGAACTGCATGGCTACTATTGGGAAATGGCGTTGTCGTTTTCTCGTTATTGTGTGGTCAATCTCTCCACAAATTACAAGACAACTTTGGCAACGCTGGTTAGTCGAGGTTGCCAGAAGCTCCTTACCCCGGCACACCACCTTCAGATCGAGGAGATATGGAACCAGTTAACTGAGAGAGAGCGATGATAAAGCTTTTCCCCGTTATCTGTCGATTGTATTCTGGAATTTAATGAAAACTTTTTCTTTTTAATTAGAAAGTGGTGTTATCCAATGTTACTATTCTCATGGTAGACATTTAACAACTGTTGAGATCAACATGTGAAGAAAATTAAACTTGGTTTATACTGGAGCAATATTTTATTTATTTTGACCAAAAACAAGTTTTACAACATAAACCGTAAAAACACTGCATATAACTCGCATTCCTTAGACTCCCGCCTTAAGATAGAAACAAATGAAATAGACACAAAGCGTTCGAAACAAAAGGTTCCGACTGGTTTTTTTTTTTAAACAAATGAGACATTTAATGGTGGAATAATATTGTAATAATTTAAGAGGTGATTTTAGTGGTGGCAGTTTTATTACTAGTTTGACAGTGTTTTTGAGAGAAGACTTTCTTCTCGGAAAGACCTTAATGACCGATCGTTTGGAGAAAAATGTGCTAGGTCAATTAAACAACGCAGCAGTATAATCCATACCGTTTCAAAGACTTCAAGTAGAACATTTTCAGGCACTATATTATGTGCCTACTTAAAGGAGTGATAAATTAATATCACTATCCTAAAAGTAGTAAGAGTACAATTCCACTAAATATTGTCAGGACAGTAACAATATATAATAATAGTGATAATATCTTTATTTGGGCCAATTTAAAACCTTTTCGTACACTAAACGACGTGTTAATAATGCCCAGTCATAAACATTTTTATACTAATATATAAAATAAAAATTAGTTTATAATACGACTACAAAAAAAAAAAGGTTGGATATAAACACAGCTCTTAATATAATTGTACATTTATGGAAATAATTGAATGAAATAGAACTAAATAAATGCTAAAGAAAAAAGAATGACACACACACAAAATAGTACCAAACACATTTAAATTTCATTATATACTATGCATAATATATTTAATAATATGCTCATACAAACGTGATGGAGAAAGCAAATAATTTAACAAGAAAACAAAACTGATGTAATAAATTTTATGTAAATAGAGGACATCACTGCGTTTATTTGGTTGAACTTTGGTTATTGATATAATTTTAATTTAACTAATTAAATTATTTTTAATTGTGGAGAGTGTCTAGTGTACATAAAATATTCCTTTAAATTAGTGTGATTCAGTTAGGACTGACCTATTTCGTGTTTTATTATTATTTGTTATTATTTAGCACCGCGTCTTACTAACTTTTCGGGTTAAACGCTTTAAGTACCAATTACGCTAATGGATTGGGAATTGGGAAGGTTGAGTTAGAGGAAGTGAATCCGCATTTGCGTGGAGGGAGAGTGGAAAACCACTTAGGAAAAACCACCCCAGTTCACCCGACCGAGATTCGAACCTCGATCTCCCCGTCCTTGGTGGTCTAACTCAACACGACAAGCGCGTTAGCCAACTACGCCACCGAGGCGGGTTATTTCGTGGAGATTTGAAGTAAGAATGGTTCGGAAAATTGAAGAATACTCGCTTAGGTGAACGCATGGTCTGAAGTGCTACTGCCGCAATAGACTACACTTCCAATAACAAGGAGATCTGGGTTCATATACCAGTTGGGTGCACTGAAGGTGGCTTTTCCTTAAAGATTTTAAGCTCTACCTCATCTATAATACGTTAGTGTAATTGATACATAGGTTTATAACACGAACTGGTTATAGTATGCCGTGCTAAAAAAAAAAAGTTTCTTTTATACGAATTAGATTAAACTATCACAAGCGTAAGCTTAATTTGAGTCTTTGACATAAGCCATGAACTGATTAGTTTTTACATCTCATGGGACGTATTGTGCTTAGTGAAATAACGAATTTAAGCCTGGCCGTACAACCCTATTCAAACTCAATTATTTGTTCCCACACAAAAATAAACCACGAACAGTCTATTTTTGTTACAATTCTTCTCTCTCCTCAATGGAAAATGTTTTTGTTTCACAAATGGTGAACTGAAATACGTTCAATTTTTAAGTATGGCTTAAGGGGTAGTCTATTGAAACACCGAGAAAATTTGCCAACAATTTGCCGAGAAATAATCTAATTTTCAACCACATTTACAGTCAAATGTGGTTTTGAATGTAAATAAATTGTTAGAGACATATACCCAGACTTCCTCAAACTAAAGTGGCCTTAAAGATTCAGAGCTGCCGTCCCAGTGGTAAATATATTAGTAAAAGTATATTTCCTTTAAGGCCCTTGGTCCTTTCGAGTGCAAGTCTAAAACCTCTTTGGTGGAATGGTGGGTGGGAGGGTGAAAGGCGTGGTGTGGCTTCACAACCAAACAAAGTATCCTTCCACGCCAACAAGAACAGATCACGGAAAACGTAGATGGCACTATCTACCGGACAGGTATTGTGGAAAAACCATACGTTTGGAAATATCAGTTTTCTCGAGAACGAATGAAATTTTTATGTTAATATTTTCAACACCTCTTCTAAGATAATGTATCAATGTTTATTAATTGTTACATTTTCTTATTTTTTGTTGTTATGAATCCGGCAGATATATTGAAAAATGTCAATTTTGTCGATATTTGATCACAGTTAAAATGATAATGGAGGAGGTATGTATATAAAATGTATAACTTAATCAACAAGCTTCTATTCTTGAACAAACTGTTTCCGAAAAGAAAATTGCAAAACAATAAAAATTCTTGACGATAACAGTTTGTTCCCATGGCTCTGCATTTCCACGCCAAATGAAAAGGGCCAATCGCCTCAAGTTTGGTACGTTATTCTAAATTATGTTGGTATTTACTTGATGTATTAAGTACTAATAGTTTTCAAATTCCCAAGACAAATCTCGGCTTTTTACCTTTGAAGTTCCTGAAATCTATATAATTCGAGATCATTGACCTACTTCTATGTCAACAATCCCTGATGATAAAGTATGGAAATCTAACAAAAAGATTGCAGATGCCAGCTGGAATGACCAACTCAAAGGTCAATCATTTATTTCCAACTTTCATTTCATTGAAACCTGATGTAAAAATACCTCGAATCTCATATTACTGGTGCAAACTGTGGTGACCTATTTAAAGGTCATTGACCTTTTGGTCATTGAAACCGGATCTGAAAGTAGGTCTATTTAACTAGAATAAGCCATAATATATTATTATTTAGCACAACGTCTTACTAACCTTTGGGGTTATGCGCTTAAGTATTTATTACGTTAATGGACTAGGAATTAGGAAGGTTGAATTTAGAGGAAAGGAATCCGCATTCAAGTAGAGGGAGGGTGGAAAACTATTCAGGAAAAACCACCCCCAGTTCACTTTACCGAGATTCAAACATCGATATCCACATTCCCGGCAGCATAGTCCAACACGGAACTAGCGAGTTAGCTAGCTATGCCTCTGAGACGGGTCATAATATATAATTAGTATAAATTTAAATATCTAGCCGTCACCAGTTCCTGAATGAAATACAGGGAAACCTGCCTTAAACGGAATCGCAAGGCTCCAGGATATTTACAAGCTAAATCAAGGTTTCCGTTTAGTGAAGGTGTGTTTAAAAATTAAACCAGGCCCGCACTTATTGTTTTATTCACACCATAATTTGTCCTCATTAAGTACAATTTCCAGAAGGGGCAAACAACTTAATTTTCGATACAGTTAGTGCTGTACCGCTAAAAGCTGGATTCCAAAGGTGATTGACAAGTCATTAGCGCAGAAACTGGGAATAACAGATATCAAGAGGAAATTAAAGTACAACATTCTGTAAGTAATGTTGCAAAAGAACTACGATAGAGAAAGTAAATGTAACTGATTTCACAAATTCAACTCCTCTTAAAATAGCGAAAGAGTTAAAAACAAAATTCTGGAAAAAAATTTCTAAGCAGTCACTCTGGAACATATAAAAATTGTACGTATAAAGGCTTATTTTGATTTCCGGTTACGCATTAGACAGTTTCCGTTTAATCCAGGGAGTACTTAATGTTTCTCAATATTAAGTTCACAGGAACGTAAAATATTTCCTTTAAAGACAAATTTCCGTTTAATAAAAGGTCCGTTTGTACAAGGTTCACTGTTATTACTTTTAAAAAAATGGGTGTGTGTACTTATGTACGCGCGCGAGAAGTTATACTTCTTTGGCATCATTAAAAAATAGTTTTTAATTGCATGCAAATAATTAATTACAATAAAATGATAATATTTAGTATTAATTATGTTAAATAATAATATTTTAATTTATATCAATAAATAATACATACGAATAGTTAACCTCAATTATATTGGAGCACTTGAAAAAGTCTATAAGCACAATTTTTTTCACTAATATTTACGAATAGTAAATAATATTAATCAAAATATTCAATTTTAATCACTACTGAATATAATTTATTAGCACATATATAATTCGCACTTGTATGAAACTAAAACACGTGTTGTGAATGTAGAAACTAGAAACATGTGGATTATATGAAAACAGTGATCAGAGGCGACGAGCGTACCATAGAGAAAGGAATAACATAGTATACATTTCTCTATGAGCGTACCAACATGCGCGACTAACAGAGGTTCTATTTCTATTTTGTTGGTAGCTTTTTTTTTTCGAGACTTAGTGAGCGGTTTACCTTCAACCTGTTACTTTTGTGTTACAGTGATGCGCGAGCATCTTAAAATTTCACTCATCATTTTTTCATAACGCGCCTAAAGAAATATAACTTCAAAAATTCTCTATACTGTTAATCCGCCAGCAATCTATTCTGACCGATCTCTTTGTCAATTAAAAACTTAAAGTTAAAATTAAAGTAACTTAGCGTTACTTGAATCCTTTTTCCAGCAATAGAGTTAACTCTTCATGGTAGTTGAGACTTGAGAGAAATTTCTCAACGTGGAATTGAAAGGAAGGGATTAATACACGTTTCTCAACCTCCTTCCTTCTCTACTTGGCTACTGTAAAGTATTTTGCATCTCATTCATAAGTGGAAAACGGGGCAGAAAAGGGTAGAGATTTGAAGGGGTGGAGTTGGAGGGTTAGGATAAGTAAAGGTGGGGGTGTTTAGGTCGAACAGAACCACAATTATCTGCCCTAAAATTTACATAGTGACCCGGTATATTAATCTGGTACGAGTTCCGGCACGGACTGTTCAATATTGAGTTATTTTAATAGCTTCTCATCGATCTACTGACACCAGATTTTACACTTTATTTTTAAGTAGCTGTTTTGATATAATTTAATTCGTTGTTTTCACACAAACAAACATCAAATAAAAAATAAATATTACTCTCATCTAAAATATATATTTTCTAATTTATACTTTTTTTTATAAATAAGCTTTTGGTATCAAACCAAACTTCCTTAGTTTTGTATGTAATTAGTTTATCACTAATTAATATATAAAAAGTAAACCTGATGTAAAATGGTGGACCAACTCCAAATTGCCTGTAAGTTTGTAAATAAATAATTATAATCAAAATTAGGAATTTAGCAACCACAAAACATGAAATATAAATCTTGTTTATAGATATTTCAGGTATATACGTTTCATAAATATGTGACAGTAAATCTTGATTGTCAGATAAATCTTATTAGTAAATTATTTTTAAAACGATTGTTATACATTGAGATATAGCAAACAGTAATTGAGAATTTTATTTGGTGTATACTACAAATAAATGTTATACAAATATACTTATTTAAACATGGTATTACAAAATTAAGTCTTCATATAGTACAAAAGTTGAAGGATAGATGGTGAAATGGACAAACGGGTGAATGCATATGGGAGGATAGTTGAATGCAAGTGGAATATTACAGATAATGGAGTAGTATTGAAAGAGGCAAAGATGGCAGTAAATAAACGTGTGTTAAGGCCAACATTGTTTTATAGATGTGAAGCATGGTTTATCAGGAGAAGTTGGAATGAAATAGCTAAGAAATGTATAGAAAAACTCGAATGGACAGTGATAAATGGGTGCTGAAGGAGTGTGGTTTGAAAAGGAATCCAATAAGTAAATGTGAAAAAGTGTCTTACGTTGGTTTGGGCATGTTGAGAGGATGAGTATGGATTGAGTTGTAACCCCCCCTTCATATGATCAGATAGGTTCATATTACAATAAATAAAAGGTAGGTTAGTTACAAGAGAGTTTATTTTATTCTACAAACAACTCGCAGACATACAAGAGCGAGGCACTCTAGGAAAGTCGAGTGACTGGCCGATAAGGGCCGAAATAAACAATAAATAAAAGGGGCAAGACCCCAAGTCGTTAAGAGAAAACAGAACAATTAATACCAACGTAGTCATAATTAAATTGACCCTCGCAGAAGGCGACTAACCTAGCAAGAAAGTTAAATACAAGTAATATATATATATGTCTACATGACCTGGCGATGGTAACACTACATTGACATAAGTATGAAGTTCTATAATAGACTGCCATTATAAGGCGCGACAGAGAAAATGATTAACCTAAACCTAACCTGTTACAATAGTTCCTAATCAAATTAGTTCAATCTAAATTATTATTATTATAATGACCAATGTGCTGGGTGCACGGGCTCGCGCCCCCCGAGTTGAATAACAATTCCAATCGTAACAAACCTTTAACCTTTAGCAAGCAGAATAATTATTTTAAGTAAGTTACACGTTAAACAGAAAAATTAGCGCCCCAAGATGGCGCCATGTCAAAGTTCCAACCCGTCCGTGAGGCGGACACAACGTTAAGTACTAAAAAAGCTAGAGCATAAACCATAATGGCTGACAGGCAAATCCTGCAGTCTCAGAGAAATATAGCTATTAGTAATCATGATTTATATTTAAAGTCGAAACTTAAATTTTGAACAAATTAACCCAAACATAATTTAGAATACGTCGAACAGCAACCTACGTCTAAATCTAAGACAAGTGTCTCACCTAATCGAGTGCAGAGAAATGAGTGACATCACTACACAGTTCAGCCGTTATATACTGCACAAAGTCAATCACGTGTTCACAAACGGCGGGAATCACACTGGGGTGAAGGGTGAGGGGTGTACGTCGCTTCGGCAGAAGTCTCGACTATTCTCGTGATAATTTCAAATCACGCGCCGGTGGATGAGTCTTGTTTCACTCGAACACAACCGTCCGCGCATACGGGTTAGCGCATCTTGATGTTCAATTGTCCGAGTCTTGCTCTAATCGGGCCTCGAGCCACGGGCGGTCAGTAAGCCGCGTGATGTTGAGTGGAGTTGAGTGTGCGTGTTTCATGAAGTCGAGATCCAGCCCAGTCAAAGGGGACCAGATCAGGTGAGCCATGTTTGCATTATGTCTGTGACAACGTCACAATGTCCCCCTTGGACGGAGAAGAAGGACGTCCTTAGCCTTTGGTGAAGACACGGGGAGGCGCCTTCCCCGATGTTCACCGCTGACTAGAGGGTGGGTGGCGGCTCCGGTACCCTCCGAGGCCATGTTAGATGGCCAGATGCAGGTGCGGGAGATGACGAATAACTGGACTCCGGGGGTAGACCTCTGCTTCACACGCTCACTCCAACACACCGTCATCCCGGGTTGACAGGGAGACAGCATACGCTCGTAAGGTGGCCCGCGTTAACCACCAGGGAAGCTTCATCGCCACGCCCAGCTGGGCGATCATTGACTGCCGATGAGTGTACAGGAACAAAGGAGGGGAAGGAAAGGGCAGGGCAGAAAAGGGGGGACGGAAGGCCGAATAGGTGAAGTCTCTGAGAACAAAAGTTTACACGTGAACACCACATCCAATTGTAAAGTTTATCAGTTAGCGCAGCCATCCTTGAAAGTTACTGTGGCAGTTTCGTAGCACTAACATTGTCTACCAGCACGAGTCACAGAGATACCCACAACTCTGTTTAGCGACGACTTTCCATGAATGAGGAAAGGTGGGTTTGCCGCTTCACACGCACTTAGAGGTAGTCCGGTCGGTGGGGCGAACGTTCTGCACCATGTACTTTGGACCCGACACACGCTTTATTATAAACAGTCCAACACAAGTTTCTGCTCAAAGTCATACCTAGGCCCTACAGTACTACAAATTTATCCTAACAATACCAGGGGGTGTACCCCTTCCCTTATATAAATTATATATACAACAATATAGAATACTTAGAAACATGCACTTAGAACGCAAAATTAAATCACAAAGGTACACTTAAGCAAACAGACGACACACAGCACGGGGTCAATTGACTCATTTCCCTGCAGCCTTTAGGTGGCTGACATGTGCTCTACGTGTCAAAGATGGGTCGGATACTTCTTTTAACAATACCGAAACAGGTGTAAGAAATCTTTCAATTGACCAGGGACCACTCCACTTATACGCCATCTTCGCCGAAGACTTGTCAGCAGCTGAGCTAAGAGGAAAACACTTGCACACAACAACGTCCCCAAGTTTAAATGGGACAGGGATACGCCCTCGGTTATAGGTGGCGGCAACCTTCCTTTGGGACTTCAGGAGGTTAGAAAAAGCTACCTCACATTTCTTTTCATAAGAACAATCACCTGCGTCATTAAGGAGTGGGTCAATATCCCAGTTAAACAATAATGGGTGGTTCAGGTCCCTATTGAGGAGGATAGAGGAAGGAGTGGCTTTGACTGACTCATGGAAAGCGGCGTTAAAAGCAATGTTCAAAACGTCTAAGTCCTGGTCCCAGTGGGTGTGATCCAGGTGGTGAAAGATCGTCAAGGCAACGTTTAGGTTACGATTAAACCTTTCTACATGGTTCGGCGATGGGTTGTACGGGCTAGTGGTAACGTGTCTTATCCCCCACGAAAAACACATATCTCCAAAAGCTTTAGAACGGAAACACGGTCCATTATCACTTACTATGACCCTTGGGGTCCCTAAAATCGCCCAAACACGCCTGCAGAGAGCATTAACAGTCGTCCTTGCCTTCATGTTCCTTAGGGGGATGAGTATGACGAATTTAGAGAAGGCGTCCATGGCAACGAGTATAGAGGTGTTCCCTTGGGTAGAGCGGGTAAGGGGCCGACGAAATCAACAAAAACTTTCTCCCACGGTTGCTTAGCAACATCCGCGGAGTGATACCCTATTTTAGAATTACGCGCCGGTTTGGCCAATTGACACGGCTCACATTTGCGCACCCAATCTCTAACGTCTCTAGGCATTAAGGGCCAAAAAAATTCCTTAGAAATCTTGCGTTCGGTCTTAAGGACACCGCAATGGCCGCCAAAAAGGGAGTCGTGGAAATATTTAAGTAACATAGGCCTAAGTTTCTCTGGCACAAAATATCTTATCCTACCCTTGACACGAACCACTAAGAGGTCTTTAAAGATTTCGTAGTTCCCAATCCTCTCTCCACGCTTGATCCTGTCAACGATCTGTCTACAACATGGATCCATCAACTGATGGTCTTTGATTGAGATAAAGGATTCGGGAATCGTATGGATAACAAATAACGAGCCATCCTCCTTACATTCTCCTACAGGTTCCTTATCCTCACACATCCTAGACAAAGCGTCAGCGACAACATTAAGCTTCCCAGCAACGTGATGGGTCGTAAACTTGAACCTGGATAGCTTCCAAACCCACCGTCCAATTTTCCCTAGTTGTTTCGGGTGATTCCACATCCAGCTGAGGGCCATGTTGTCAGTGTACAACTCAAACTGGCGAAGCTCTAGATAGTCAGCGAACTTGTCGATGCCGAAGATACAGCTGAGACATTCCTTTTCATATATACTATACTTTCTTTCGGCAGGGCTCAAAGTTCTGCTGGCGAAAGCTACAGGTCTACTTCCCTCGGAAGTCGTTTGAGAGAGAACCGCTCCTAGCGCTACAGAGGAGGCATCAACATGTAGTTGGAAAGGCAGAGAAAAGTCAGGCATGCGTAGCACGGCTGGCGACACTAGGTGGCGCTTAAGCGCAACAAAAGCCTGCTGTTGGGCAGAACCCCAAATAAAGGTGGCACCCTTTTTCTTCAAGGAGTTAAGGGGGTTGGCTAAGTCAGAGAAGTTCGGGATGAACCTAGCGTAGTAGGCGCACATACCTAGAAACCTTAATACCCCTTTTATGTTTTTTGGGGCGGGAAAATCCAAGATAGGCTTAACCCGATCCGGGTCAACGAGCAGGTTACCCTCAGAAATGATATAGCCAAGATATGGGATAGATCTCTTCGCCCATGTGACTTTCTCCGGGTTTACAGTCAACCCAGCCTCGCGCAGGCGCCTCAACACTACCTCAACATGACGCAAATGGTCATCAAACGATTTGCTGTAAACGCAGATATCATCAAGGTAGTTAAACACGAATTTGTATTTCAGGTCCGCCAAAATATGGTCTAAGACTCTACTCAACGCTTGCCCCCCGCAACTTATCCCTAACGGCACTCGGTTGAATTCGTAGACTTGCCAGGGGGTGATAAACGCGGTGAATTTCTTAGACGACTCTGAGAGAGCACACTGCAGAAAGCTCGCATTAAGGTCAATCAAGCTGTAATATTTGGCTCCGCCAAGATGTTGGAAGGCGGACTCTATGCTAGGCATGGGGTATGGGTCGAACACTATTTTTTTATTAAGCTTTCTATAATCGACAATCAAGCGATGCCCATGACCTTTCCTGGGAATAATGAACGCAGGACTTGCGTATGGGGATTTGGAGGGACGAATAACCTCCTTTCGTTCCAAGTCCATGATAAGATTTCTAAATATCTCGAGTTTGGGGGGTGCACAGGAGTAGGGACCAGATCTAACAGGAATGTGGTCCTGCGCCACAATGTCGTACGGCAAAATGTCGCACTTGCCCCATCTGTCAGGGATGACGTCAGGGAATCGAGCTATCAAACGATCTATCGCTTCACGTTCCTCGACAATGGGGAACAACCTGCGAGGATGGTGCCCAACACAAAACGGAATAAACAAACTAGGTTCAAAACTAAAAGATATTCCTAAGCGTCTCAGGTCAAGTTTGACTCCAGTCTCGAACATGAAGTCAGTCCCTAGAATAACATCAAAGGGAAGTTCTGGCATAACAAAGAATGGACGTTTCCAGGCAAATCCTTCTATCTTAATAGAGAGCACTACTTTACAATCGACCAAGATAGTCTGCCCATTAGCCACGGCGTAAACCTTAGGACCTATCGACCTATAATCGATTTTTGTTTTACCCTCTAACTGGCGCAAAAACTCACGGCATATAAATGAGTGACTGGCTCCTGTATCTAAAAGAGCAACACAATCATTTTGGGCTACCTGAATCTGAACTACAGGAGTAGGAGCACGTGGTTTAATACAAGTGGGCACGACCGGACCACGACTACGAGCGCGCCCTATAAGTTTCCCGATCTACACTGTCTCTGTACGTGACCCAATCTTCTACACCGAAAACATCTCATGCGCGAGAGGTCGCGGGGCGCACGGTCGTCAGAACCCGAAGGCCTGAAGTTGTCCCTAGGAGTGCTAGCATCGCGATCGCCCGGTAGTACAGGCGCTAATGACAAGGCCGTATTCATAGGTTCGGGAGTTGAACCCGTGCGTCTGCGGTTTAATGCCGCCGGCGCATGCACACTTAAATACTCCTGTTCGGCGAGCAGGGTGTTTTCAATCGAAGATGCTAGAGAGAAAAGTTCAAGTACCGTACAGGGCTTACATGTAAATACAAAATGTCGCCGGGTGAGGGGCGACACATTCTCAAGAATAATATCAACGATCTCACTTTCCCCCAGACCACTATTGAGAACTTGAGCTGCCTCTGTGATAGATAAAATAAAATCTCTCAACGATTCGTGGGGATATTGAAACCTGTGAATAACTTCTTTACATAACCTTTCTCTAGCCCTACTGGGTAACAGCGCTTCTAAAATGAGGTCAGTAAGTGATCTCCAAGATAAACCATTTTGAATCCCACGGGAGAACAGCTGGGTTAAAAAACCAGAAGTTTTGGCCAAACACAGAATCAAAAATTCACTATCACTCGCTAACTTTAGACAATATGCTCTGTTGATCTCAACCATAAATTTAAACAGATTAGCGTGATCTTGACCGTCGCAAACAGGGGTCCGATTCAAAATCTCCATAAGTACTTTGTTCTGACATTTAACTAGCGAAGGGGGTGGAGGAGGAGCGGTTGGCGCTAAAGGGGTGGATTCCCATCCTCAATCCTGTCCATACCCGAGTCAGTCTCAGCCTCCCCAGTCCCGCTAATCTCCCCACATAGCTTAGATCTGAGCTCACCCACAGTAGCATTGGGGGGGAAGGAGACGCCCCTTGAAGTCAGCTCAGCTGTCAACTCGTCCCGGCTCAGGCGGTAGACAGCAGTCTTAGATGTGGTCAAAGTGGACATGGCAGTTGCAGGAGTGGTCTCCATGGTCACGGAGTCATGAAACATAAACAAACAAGAATCAATACAATATCAATCATCCAACAATACTGCAGACAGGCGGACCCTATTTTCTCTCCTAACTATACCTAATATCCTATTAAGTGCCCCACTCAACTCTGCGAGAGCAGAGTGGCGCAGCTTCTCTCTTGTAACCCCCCCTTCATATGATCAGATAGGTTCATATTACAATAAATAAAAGGTAGGTTAGTTACAAGAGAGTTTATTTTATTCTACAAACAACTCGCAGACATACAAGAGCGAGGCACTCTAGGAAAGTCGAGTGACTGGCCGATAAGGGCCGAAATAAACAATAAATAAAAGGGGCAAGACCCCAAGTCGTTAAGAGAAAACAGAACAATTAATACCAACGTAGTCATAATTAAATTGACCCTCGCAGAAGGCGACTAACCTAGCAAGAAAGTTAAATACAAGTAATATATATATATGTCTACATGACCTGGCGATGGTAACACTACATTGACATAAGTATGAAGTTCTATAATAGACTGCCATTATAAGGCGCGACAGAGAAAATGATTAACCTAAACCTAACCTGTTACAATAGTTCCTAATCAAATTAGTTCAATCTAAATTATTATTATTAATGTGACCAATGTGCTGGGTGCACGGGCTCGCGCCCCCCGAGTTGAATAACAATTCCAATCGTAACAAACCTTTAACCTTTAGCAAGCAGAATAATTATTTTAAGTAAGTTACACGTTAAACAGAAAAATTAGCGCCCCAAGATGGCGCCATGTCAAAGTTCCAACCCGTCCGTGAGGCGGACACAACGTTAAGTACTAAAAAAGCTAGAGCATAAACCATAATGGCTGACAGGCAAATCCTGCAGTCTCAGAGAAATATAGCTATTAGTAATCATGATTTATATTTAAAGTCGAAACTTAAATTTTGAACAAATTAACCCAAACATAATTTAGAATACGTCGAACAGCAACCTACGTCTAAATCTAAGACAAGTGTCTCACCTAATCGAGTGCAGAGAAATGAGTGACATCACTACACAGTTCAGCCGTTATATACTGCACAAAGTCAATCACGTGTTCACAAACGGCGGGAATCACACTGGGGTGAAGGGTGAGGGGTGTACGTCGCTTCGGCAGAAGTCTCGACTATTCTCGTGATAATTTCAAATCACGCGCCGGTGGATGAGTCTTGTTTCACTCGAACACAACCGTCCGCGCATACGGGTTAGCGCATCTTGATGTTCAATTGTCCGAGTCTTGCTCTAATCGGGCCTCGAGCCACGGGCGGTCAGTAAGCCGCGTGATGTTGAGTGGAGTTGAGTGTGCGTGTTTCATGAAGTCGAGATCCAGCCCAGTCAAAGGGGACCAGATCAGGTGAGCCATGTTTGCATTATGTCTGTGACAACGTCACAGAGTGACGAAGACAATATATGAAGGTAGAGTGTGTGGATCAAAAAGAAGCGGTAGTTCATGTAAGACTTGGCTAAATGTTGTAGAGGAAGGTGTAAAAAAGAGAAACATTAAGAGTTTTACGAATAAAAGAGCATGTATGACTGTGTATGGATGTTTTGTAAGGATTGGAGTATGCAATGATAGGGAAGTGTGGAGAAAGTTAGTGAGGATGGATCGAGTACAGAGATGCTATTTATGTCATAAGGGTTATAATTGTCCAAGGTTCTGTCTTTGTGGCATTTATTAAAAATTTAAAAAATTTTATTTTTTTTGGGAAAAAAATTTTAAATTTTTAAAAATTTGTGTTTTTGGGTTTTGGGGTGTATGTGTATGTTTGTTTTTTAAAACTATATAATAAATATTTTTTTTTTAAAAAAATTAACTTTTTATACCTAGACAAGAAAGGAAACTATGCCCAAAAAAAGTGGGTTTGGAATAAGGAAAAAAGAAACTTTAAAAAATTCTACTTTTTGCCCCTCAAAAAAGACGTGGGGAAGAAATCTTTGAGAGCTTTTAATAGAGCAGAGAAATTTGAAAGATCAGGTGGCAACAGACAGGGGACAAATAAAAAAGTCCAAGAAAAAGGGGGGTGAGAAAAAAGAACCATTTGGGAAATTTGGTTTCTTCGGTGCAAAGAAAACTGGATCTGAACATCCTTAGGGGAACCGTCTTCTTTATACGCCAAGAAGGAAAGGGGGGGGGGAAAAAGGGTTTTTTGGAAAGGAGGTTTAAAATATTAGATACAAAAAAGGAATGGGGAAAATTGGAGTGAAGAAGGAGGAGAAGCAGGGCAATGGGGAAGTTAAATTTTATTGGGGTGATAGGGTTAATTTAAAATTTTTAAAAAGTCCCCAAATTTTTACGTGGAGAAAGGAAAAAACCTTTTAAAAAAAAAAGAAAAAAAAAGCCCCATTAAAAACCCCCCATTTTTAAAACCCTTTTTTCCCCCAATCGGGGGCCCATTTAGTTTACTGGCGGCGCGTTAGAACAACTGACCCCAAACAAAAAGGTGCAAAAAAAAAAAAAAAATTTCCCCAAAATGAAATATTTTTTCCAAAAAGGCCCCAATTTTTAGTGTGGGAAAAAAATTTTAAATTTATTGTTATCCCCGGAGTTTCTATTTAAAAACAAAAAAAGTTTCCTTTTTTAATAATCGTTTTTTTTCCCATTTCCCGGGGGGGTCAAAGGGGCTTTTACTCCACAATAGACGGCCCCCCCAGTTTTGGGGGGGAAAATTCGGGTTTGACCCCCTTTTAAGAAAAATTGAAGATGTTTTTCCCAAAGGGGGTTTTACCCACTTTTTTAAGAAAAGGGGGTTTTACAATGTTTAAAAAAAACCCATAAACCATCCCTTTGCTTTTTTTAGCACAAATTTTTTCATTCCAGCGTTTTATTTGAATAATATAGTGCATAAAACCCCTAATGGAGGACTAATATTTTTTAAAATTTCCCCCCTTTTGGGGTTTTAAAAAAAATTTAAAAAGTGTAAGCCCTATTAGACCCGACACTCCCAGTATTAATTTCCCAGCTTTTTTGGGGTTTTGAGCAATAAAAAATGAAGCCCTATAAAGAACAACTTATATTTTTTAAATTTCCCACCCTTTTTGGTTTGAGAAATATTTTTCCCCCTTTTTAAAATAGGGGCGGGGAATTACTATTTTTTAAATTCCCCAGTTTTGCTTTTGGTTTTAAAAAAATTTAAAAAAGTGAAAGGCCCTTATAGACTGACCACTTTTTTTAATTCCAGCTGTTTTTGGGTTTTGAGCCAAAAAAAATTTTTAAAGGGCTCATAAAAAAGGCGCATACTATATTTAATTCCATGTTTTTGGGTTTTTTGGCAATAAAAAGGGAAGGGGGCTCGTTTTTCCCCTAGCTAGGTGTACTAAAGGTTTCCAATCGATACTTAAAAGCCCAACTGTCGAAAAAAATACTCTTTTTTAAACCCCCTTACGTGAAAGGGAGCGGGGGGGGTTTGGGGGGGGTTTGGGGGGCCCAACAGATCGTGGTGGAATGGTGTGTTGCGGTTTTTTAAACCCCAACTTTCCTATACTTTGGGGGGTGGCCTAAAGCGGAAAAAAAAAATTTTTCAAAAGGGAAATTGTTTTTATATCCCATTCATTAATAGCAAGAAAGGGGTTTTATTTTTTTAAATGATGGAGGGTTTAAAAATCAAAAATGTCATTTCCTTTTTAAAATAAAAAAATCCCTTTGGTTCAAAGGGTCCGATTTGTCTAAAAAAAAACCCTTTTTCATACGTGTTTTGGTTGTGATATTCTTTTTTTTAAAGGGGGATTTAATTTCCCCTTTTTTAAAAAACCGTTTAATAACGCCCCCCCAAAGGGTTTTTAAAAAACTTTTAAATTATTAAAAGCCCCAAAACCAAACCCCCCGGGGCCGTTAATTCCTCTTGTCCAAAACGATATTTTTTTTTAGGCCATGCCGGGAAAAAAATCGGAGATCCTTGGGCAGATCGATTGGGGGGAAATTAATTTTTAAAAAATTTTTAAAAGAGCTACTGAAACAATTTTAAAAATTTTTTATACGTGGCATGTGTTTTTAAAAAATTATTATTTTTATTAGCCCCGGGTTCTTACTACCCTTTGGGGTTTTATACGCACTTCGAAATTTTTAAGGGTGGGTTTATTGTAAAGAAAAATAAAGGACTTACATTTTATCGTGGGAACCGAACCACAGGGGGGGCCCTTAACCCCCCAAAATTCTTAAGTGTCTTGTCAGGGGAAAGGGAAAGGGGTTTTGGGGAAATAGATAAATCTGTGCCGGGACCGGGAAAAAAACCCCGGCCACCAGCACAAAGTCTGACACCTTCCCCCTGCCCACCAGGTCACCGCAAAAAAATTTTTTAAAAAAAGAAAAAAAATTTTTTTTTTTTTTCCCCTAAAACACTTTCCACAAAAATCTAATTTATCTTATCCAAAAAAAGTATTATAAAATCAAGTTTTTTTTCAAGAAAAAATGAGTTTTTTATACTTTTAAAAAAAAAGGGGGGGGAAAAAACAAATTTAACATTTAGATCGGCTTACTCCAACTCCATGCTAAAAACCTAAAAAACCCCCCAAAAAACCACAGATTGGCACCCGAGAAAAAATTGCCAAATTTACATTAGGTGTTTTTGATCGGGCACAAGAGCCGGGGGGCCTTTAATTTTTCGGGTTTTTTAAAAAACAAACTGCAAATTTTTTTCAAGAAATTTCCCATTTTTTTCCTCGGGGGGTATTTGGGACACGTTTCAGGACACTGCTTCACAGATACCTTGGGCGGTGGGAAATTGAGGCCACGACTTCTCTATCGTGACCAGTCGCTTTAACAATAGACCCGGGCACATATCCACTAAATGAGGTTTTTTCAAAAAAATTCCCAGGATAAAAAAGGTTTTTTTATAAACAATACATTTTTTTGTGTGTCGTACTAATCTAATTAATGGGAAATTGTAGTACCCCGTTAGAATTTCAGTTATGCAAAAATAGGACAACTTTTTCCCCCCTTTCTTTTTTTTTTAGTGTGAATAAAAATTCGGAAGTGTTTTAATTAAAATTTCATTCAAAAATCGGTTATAGAATTAAAGATTGGCTACACCTGTAATTTATCAGTCTAATCACTACAACAAAAATTTCCTTTACCCAATTTTGGGGGATTATTTTTAAAAGGCTTTGTCTCAGTGTCTTGTTTTATGGATACTCTTTAATTAGTTTTTAAAAATGTATAAATATATTAATAAAATGACCGGAAAATTACTCAAACATGTTTTAGGCTTTTTTTTCAAACAGTCAAAACAAAATAGCAAAAAAACCCATTTCAGGGGTTGAAAATCTTAAGGATTAGGTTCTTAGGGTGTCCCCGTACGTACGGATTGTCGAGCAGATCGGGATTGGATCCCGGTTGGGTTGTAGTGGTGATTTTCCACATTATTGCAAAAAAATGAGATTACATTTATCTGTTCTCCGAATCTTTCTCACCCTCAAAAATTATTTAACCAGAAATCTGCATACATCTGAATTTAAAGGCATGGAAAAAAAATTTTGGAAAAATTGAATGGGTAGAAGATTTTTATTTTCTTCAGATTTAATTTTATTTTTTAAAAATAAAATTTTTTATTTTTTTTGCTGTAGACACTTTTTTCTTTTTTTTTTCTAGACTTTAACAATTTTCTATTCCCCTGTTTGGATAAGAAAGCGCTAACCCCTGAGATCATAAATATAAAAACTTCTATCGTACATTCCTTAAGTCTAGCTCATTTGGCTAACAATTTTTTTAGTATACAGTCCCGTGTACTTTTTTGTTCAATAAAGAATTTAAAAACGTTTTTTTTTTAAAAATTTTAGCAGTTACTTTCTCAAGAAGTCAAATGGGAACTATGTTTCCTTTCTTAACTTGTGAAAACTTCGCTTTTATTTTTGTGCTTCATTTTCTGTGAGGATCAAGGGAAAAATTCTACAATGGGGTAAGGCTACTTTGCAAATTTTTCATCTGTCTCGTAAAAACATTGGCCAAAAAAAATAAATATAAAATAATTTCAAAGTTGTATTTGTTTTGGTGTATCAGGCCTATAAAATTTTTTTCAGGTAAATTTTCCTAATAAACAGAAAAAAATTGGTTAATATATTTTATATTTTCTGGATCTTTTTAAAAGGGTTTTAAACCATTAAAATGATTCACAGCTTCATTTAATATTTATTTGTATTTTACTTCTTATTAGAATAATAGGTTTTAAAAACACAAAAAAATGTTTAAAAACTGTCTAAAAAAAAGTTTAAAATTCCAACAAAATGTTTTGATAATAACAAATACAACTGTCACTTTTATTAATTATAATAATAAAATAATAATTAAAAAATTTATATCAGTAAACGTTTTACGAGGGTGGTTTTTGCAAGAAAAATCTTTCCCCCCCTCTTCCCTCGGAAATATGGGACATTTTTCTAAAATATAAACCTCCTATTCTAAATTATGGAAAAAACTAAAAGGGTGTTAAAATTGTCCCCCCTAAAGTTCAAAAAGTAGCAAATCCAAATAGAAATGATAAACATGAAAATTGTATTCCTTTCAGGGAAAATTTTTAAGTCCACGACTAAAAATGCATAGTAAGTCATAAGCATTAGGAACAAAAAAAAAAAAAACTAGTGAAGGGGATACAAGGGGAGGACAAAAAAAAATCCCGATAAGAGACGCCCAGGAAAAAAACATAATAATAAACTGCACAAACTTTGGGGGGTCAAAACCCCTTTAAAAATATTTGGAAGGGGTTTAGTTTAAAAGCAGAAACAAATATTAATATTTCTATCAAATTTATTAAGTACGTTAATCAATTATTATTGGTCCAAAAATTTCAAGATTTTATTTAAATCAGTAATTAATTTATTGGGTAAACTTTAAGAACCCTATGTAAAAAAGGTTTATTGTTTATTTTATTGCACCGGTCTTATACCCCTTGGGGTTTTACGCACTTACGCTAATTTTAATGGTAGGGTGATTGTGAGATGAAATGGAGGGCTACAGTTTAACGTGGGAATCCGAACCCCGGTGGAGGCCCGGGAAAATTTATTTTAGGGAAAGGCATTTTTTGAAAATACAAACAATCTTGATTCCCACCCTTCGGAGTGAGAAACTTGTGATCATTAAAAAAAATTTGAACAGAGGTTTTGATAATGTCATGACCCCCCAAAACCGAAGGGGTTTGGATGTATTTATCTTTTTAAATAAACCTAAACCATTTTACCGACCGGGGGTAAACTTGGGACCTTAAGTTTTAATAAAAACTTATTTTTTCAAAAACCATTTAAATGATATTAAATTTTGTACCCAAAACCGTTTAAGATAACATTTTCATTTTCAATGAAAAAAAAGGGTCTTTACATAGGAAAAATTGCCCAAATTTAATTTGCGGCTATTTCAGATCGAAAAAATTTTTCATTGAAAATTTTAGTACTATTTAAAAAGATATTTATTGGAAATTTTTTTTAAAAACCCAAAAATTTGAAGCATACAAAACTATTTTATTTTTTTGTATTCTTGAAAAAAGTGAAATGTATTATTATGCTCTTTTGGGGGGCACAGGTGTCCCTTTTTATTCAAGGGGTTTTGCAACAATGTTATTATTTTATTCATCCTTTGTACAAGGGTTTTTTCACCATGAGTTTTTAAATAAAAGTTGCTAATAAATGATAAAGGCTGGGGATAAAAATACAGATATATTTTAAAAGGAGATGAAACCTAAACCCCAAATTTGGTCTTCTGTTTAGACCGTCCCCGAACGTCCGTTGTCCCCCTAAAACTGGGTTCCATTGACCCTAATGGTAAAAAAGGTGGCCCGGGGATTTTCTTCGGAATGGGGAAAAACTATTTTGTACATCCATATTTTTAAGGCAACCCAAAATGACACAAAGGTATGATTTAAAATGCTATTTTTTACATAGCCGACCTTTGGGTTGAAAAAAGAAAACGTAGATAATCTACAGCATCGGTAGGACGTCAAAAACGGATAAAAAGAAACGGGAAGGGAGAAACCCATAAAGCGCTTTGGGGAATAGATCAAAATCAAAAATGAAAAAACACGCAATCGTGGCAAACATGTTTTTAAGGCAGGTTCACACGTACGAAAATGCTCCCATTTATCGGCGTGTAACGGACTTGTACGTTTATTGGGAAATTTGGGTCGGTGGTTGATCCGGCTGGCATCAATTTTTGGAATCGTAAAAGACGTTTGGGAAGTGTAAACAAGCAGAAGCCATTAATTGCTACTTTGTCCTTTGAATTGGTGTTTACGGAAAGGTTGTGTCGAAATAGTTCGTTTTCCTGGCAAGGAACGTAAAGGGAGTGGGTCTTTTGTGCGGAGATGTCGCTCTTCCATAAAGTACATTTTTCAATAAACGGAGAAAAAAAACCTTTAAAAACTCAATGAGTTCTTATCCATTCTTAAAAATTTCCCGAATTTTGGAAAAAAAACCTCATGCTTCCGACAGGGGCAGTTAGTCTATTGCGAAGGGATGTTTAGTACATGCGGAAAAATTTAATGGGTATAAAAAATTTAAACATAAAACATCCAATTGGGGGCGCATTTATCCCAAAACCTGGAAAAACCATTTAACACAAACTTTAACCAATGTTGTGAAATTTAAAATTAATAAAAAAAAAAAATAGGATAAACTTGACTAAAAACTGTTCCGCAAGCCCGGGTTGGATCCTGGAGTAAAATAATAATTTCCCCAAAAAAATTAATTTTTTAAATAATACCATCCCGAAAAATTTTTAATGGGGTTCTTGTGTTGATTTTAAAAATTTTAAAAAAAAAACAAAACATAAATTACTTGCAAATCCGCTTTTGGGCAAATGCTGAAATAAATTTTTACTCCCGCAATTAAAAAAATTTTCAGTCGTCCCACACTTCAAACTTTGGTAGGTTGCTAAAAATTTGGAAACGTGAAATCCTGCGGTTTTTTTAATCGTTTCACCCTTCAACCAACTGATCCATTTTACAACCAATTAAATCACTTTTCAGTTTAATTCCACCGCATCATTAATTTGTGCCAGTATAGTAAAAATAACACAAAACAAAAAGGTTTTGAAAGAAATTTAAAAATTTTTTTTTTCTTTTTTTACCCAATAAGCTCTATTAAGTGGAATTTTAAAAGAATAATTTAGATTTTTTTTTAACTACAATTCCACCGGGTTTTTCCCACCCCCTGTGGTATAAGAATTTTAAACCCCCCACCCAAAAAGGTTTAGAATTTATGGGCGATTTTTATATAATTTTTTTTTCCCCGAGGAGGGTGCGGGGATATTTTTTATCAAAGTCATCTGTGAACGTAATTTGAAAAAAGATTTAAAAAATTTTCTTTTAAAATTTGTTTAAAAAAATAGTAATTAAAGAGGGGCCCAAATTAAAAATTTTAAAAAACCCGTTCGGTGAATTCGAACCCCCTTTTCCCTCCCCCGTTAAAAAAAGAGACTTGCGTGACGTATATTTGGGGCCCTGCATCGCACACAAACAAACACCCACAAAAACAAACACTTCCTTTTTTTTATATTTTTTTATTATTAAAAAAAGAGATGACTTTTTTGCAATTAATGGGCCGATGTTTTCCCGGTTCATTTGATACACTGGTCTGCTTAAACATGGATATTTGGGGGGTCAAATCCGGGGTCTACTGGGGGGATAACTCCTTAGTGGTTTCCCCCCTTCCTTTCAAAACAAAGGAGATAGGGTTTCCTTAAAAAATGCTTACTTTTTTTCCCAACCATATTACAGTAATTATTAAATGCAATTCCCGAACAAAATGTAAACCCGGGTGATAAAAAAAAATTGTATCTAATCCAGTTTTCGTTTAAAAATTTAAAATTAAATTTTCCTCTATATTTTTTCTTTCTTTTTAGCCCCCGTTTACATTCATTCAGGTTGTGGGGTATTATTTAGGCTAATTTTTCTATTGATGGGGAAAAATTTAATTTGGGGGAGGCGTATCCCCCCTTTGCATGGAGGTTTGGAAAGGGAAAAAAACCTTTAATAAAAAGCCCGACTTTAAGTACATTCAACTGGGGATTAAAAACCTTTAATTTCCCCTTTTAATTGCTTTTTAATTTATTTTTGTAAGAAAACGCCTTAGTTTAAGGGTGCCCACCAAAGGGGGTTTGTATTTTGTTATTTTTTTTTTTTCTACGAACTTTCTTTTTTTGAGTTTATAGTGTTAAATTTAAAAAACCCCTTTAAAATGTTAAAAAACTGTGAAAAGAAGATATTACGTTTTATGACACTATACTGATAATATGGTTACAAAAACCCACTTTTTAAAAAATTTGTTGTTAATTAAAATTTTTTTTTACGAATTTTTGGACACGGTGTAAATGTTTTTTAAAAACAAACCCTCACTTTTAACTTCCTTTTTTTGGGAAAAAATTTAAAAGCATTTGCTTAGGGGATTTTTTTAAGGGCCCTCCTGTTTTTTATATATAAACCTTGGTAGTAATAGAAAAAGTTGAAAAAAGTTTTAATTTGAAAGCATATTCTGAAAAGAAATTTAAGGGTTTTAGGTTTTTTTAAAAACCTTTTCCGAAAAACTTTTTTTTCCCAAAACCCAAAATTTTTTAAAGTGGAGAAAAATTTAAAAATTTAAAAAATAGGTTAAACTAAAAAAAAATTATTTTTTTAAAAAACTTTTAAAAGTTTTTTAATAAAAATCGTTTGATAAATTTATAAAAAAAAAATTTAAATTTTTTAGTAAAATTTTGGTTTGTAAATGTTGTTTTAAAAGTTAGGGGTGTAAGTTTTTTGCGAAAAACCCCAAGGGAAAAGGGAAATACAGATAAGATTGTTTTTTTTTTTCCAAAAAATGACAAACTTGTTTTTATAATCTTTCACATTAATATGATAAACGAAATTGCATGATCACGTCTTTCCTTTGTTTTTAAAGAAAAAAAATTTCAAGGTTTAATTTGACTCAAAGACTACAATTTTAATTGTTATGAATTTTTTTAGAGGTTTGTTGGTTTTTTTATGACTAAGAATTATTAATTAAAAATGTATCAAAATTTTTAATTAACATTATAATCTTTTTTCAAAAAAAAAATTTCAAATAGGTGCATATTTTTTTATTTTTATATTAACATTTTATTTTACTTTAATTTAATACAACTTTTAAACCCTTTTTAAATAAAAATTTAATTTTTTTAAGAGATTTTTAAAACAATTAATGTTTTGTTTGAGTCGAAAAATTATTAATATAAAAAATGAAATTTAAAAAATATTTTTAATATGAAATTTTTAAAGAATTTTGAAATATTAAAAGAGGGGAATTACAAAATTTAAATTTAAAATAATTTTAGACCGCTTTCTTACTCCCCTTTTGGGGTTATACGTTTTAAGTACAAACTCACTAATGGATTGGGAAAATTGGGGAAATTTTTGAATTAAAAGGAAGGGAACCGAAATTTCGGGGAAAGGAGGGGGAAAAACCATTTAGGAAAAAACCCCCCAGTTCAACCGCCCGGTTTTGCCCTTTGATCTCCCCTTTCCTCCCCTTTAGAGCTAAAACACAAACTAGCGCGTTAGCCAACTAGGGCCCCCGAGGCGGGTTTAATTTTATAAGTTTGAAAAAGATCAGGTGGACAGACAGGGAGCAAAAAAAAGTCTTAAAAAGAGTTGGTGAAAAGAGACCATTTTGGTTGGAATTTTTCGGTAAAAGAAAGGGAAATTCGGAAAACTTTCCCTGGAGGAATGTCTTCGGGTTGCTCGTCATAGAAAAAAAAGTTTGAGAGAAAGAGAAGTTGGGAAAGGGGAAGGAGGATTCAAAAAAGGGGATAATTTGAAAGAATGAAAAAAATTTTTGGGAGAAAAGGTTTAAAGAGAGACAGAGAGCATTGGTGGTGTAAGTTTACTGAAAAAAGGTTTTTGGCCCAGTTTTTGGCAAAAAAACCAAAAAAATAAAATACTAGAAATATATCCCTACTTTTTAAAGGGACTACCGAAAAAATTTTATTTAAAAGTAGAGGGCACAAACTCTTCAAAGCAGAAATTTGTTGTAATCACCAAAAAAATTTCTTCTTAGCAATATTTATTTTTTAAAATAGGGATTATAGAAAAGTTGAAACCCCGGAAAAAATCAGGACAATTGCGATTTTTGATGGTAAATTTGGTCTTTTTAAAAAAATTACTATTTGGGAAAAAAAGTGCCCAACTTGATTGAACAACAAAATTTCTAGTTTATTTTGAGGCGGTCTCGGCCCAAATTATTTGGTGGTGAGATTTGGGTTTACGTCCAGTTAATATTTTTTCCCACGCGGATTTTTAAAAAAAAAAAAGGTTTAAAAAATGACTCATCGGAATTTTTTTTCCCCCCCTGAAATAAAGGAGCCCCATAGGTGAAAACACCCTTCTCGAAAAAATTACCTTTTTTAAATTCAAAAATTTCTCTATTAGGATTTATTTAGTCCCAATTAATTCAAAAAGATTTAATAAAAATAATGAGCTGATTTTTACATTTAATTAATTTAAATTGCAAATATAAATGAATTTTTAAAATTTTAAATAAATTTAAAAAAATAAACCCCTTTAAAAAAGGGCGGGACTTTTGGAGCAGCGGAAATCGATCCTGCGGGGGAATTTGGTTTTTGGGAACCCGATAGCGTTTGCGTAGAGTTTTAAAACCGATGGCTATCCCCCTGTCATAGCAAAATCTGTTTTCCGGTTCTTTGCTTGATAGAGCGGATCGTCACAGAATCGATTTTCAAATATTTTTGGGAAAAACGTGTTTTTAAAAAGGGCCCCTTTTTTTGCGGGGGGCCAAAAGGCCCAAATAGCCAATTGAAACACGGGGAAAACTTAGCGGGAAAAAAAAATTAAAACAAGAAAGATATGGCGTCTAAAAGGGGAAGCAAATTTAAAAAAACAATATTTTTTTTAAAACTTTTTCTGTAGCTTAGTTCTTAAATAGTTTACTTCTATTCAAAAAATTTTAATCAGTATTTAAAATTTTAAAGTTAATTAAAAAAATTTAAATTTTAAAATATTTAAAATATTATATTAATAGGGAAAAATTTAAGATCTTTTTAATAAAAAGGTTTTAAATATTTTCCCTGCGACCCATAAATTTAAAATAAATACAGACTAATATTCTTATTCAACGTTCAAATAGTTTTTCCCTTTTAAATTACTAAAACCCAATTAGAAAAAGTAAATGTATTTAAAAGGGGTTTCTAAAAAATTTATTTTTTCCCCAAAAAAAATCCATCCAAATTTTTTTTTTACAAAATGTGTACGGGTAGGTCCCTATTTTTAAAATTTATGTGTTCAAAAATTTTTTTTGCGAAAATTTTGTTGGGTTGGTGAAAAGGCCTCCCCGGGCCCAAAAATTTTTTCCCTGGTGGACTACAGCAAACCCACGGGGAAGTTGCAGCGGGGGCCCCCCTTTTTGGGGATAAAGGGGGGGAAGAAAATTTTAGGAGCACGGTGGCAAAAATTTTGGGTTTATTGTCAACAAAAATGGGGCCCCATAAGGTGTGGCCCAAGGGAAAAAGGGGGAAAAATTATTCTTTTTGTTTTCTATATGAGCAGTCATTCAATTTTGGCCCAAAATCCCCCTTTTTTTGTTATTAGTTTTTTTAACTGGTATCTCTTTGAACTGTTTTTATTTTTTAACAATTTCCCCAATATAATGTGGCCTAAATAGGAACTAAGTAAAAATTGTATTATCATTTAAAAAAAATAATGAACTCTAATGATAAAAGGGGGTATGTTAATTCATAAATATTTCTGCAAGGGGAAAGCTTTACTAGAAATTTTTTTGCTTTAGGCCTATCACGGGTTTAAATTTAAAAAAATTAATTTTTTTAGGTCGGGGACGGGACTGAAATACAAAGCCCGAACCCCGCGGCATTATTGGGGGCCCAGATAACTTAAAAACCGGGCAAAAAAGCAAAAAAAAATGAACCTGCCTCAATGTTTTGGAAAAAAAAACCCTCACTATTATGGGGCCCAGAGAGGCAGAGGGCTACTGTGTAGCGTAGCCTGCCAAAAAGGGAAGGTGGTTTAAATTTTTTGGATGTAAGAAGTTGCATTTAAAAATTTTTTTGGGTTTTGTGTTTTCTTTAAAATTGTGATATTTTTCAGGGTTTAAAAAAAAATTTTTTGAAAATTTTATTTTTTCTTAATTTCCATTCTATCAGTTCAATTTGATTCTAGAAAATTTAAAAAAAATAAATTCCCAAACCCCAAACCAATAAAGGGGAAATGTTTATTTTTGTAGGAAGCCCTTCTTAAGGCTTGGACGGAATCCCTGTCCCTTCTGTTGAAGATGCCCTCCACAATTTTTCTTAAAAAATTTGTTGGAGGGTCCAGTTGAATTTTGTGGAGCAAGAATGTAAAAACCCAGTTTATGAAGAGGCAGGGATATGTGAGTTTTTTTTTAATTTTTTTTTTTGCTTTGATTTTATTAAATATAATTGTTAAATGGACCTTGGTTCTTTGGGCCCCCATGCCCCCGACATAAACTTTTGCAAATGTGGGGTCAATCCCCAATCTAATTCTGAATCAAACAACATTAAATCCCCAAAATTTTCTATGTTTGGTTTCCTGACAAGGTTAAAAAAGGTTCTTTTCTTTAATCTTTTTCCCCTTCTTCCTTCTTTTTAGTTAAAGGGGGGCCCAATACGGGGATACTTCAGATAAATAAAAAGGGGTTTTAAAACCCAAACAAAAAGTTTAACAAATTTTCTTTACTTAAAAAAAAAATTTAAAATATAAAAGCTTGAAGTTTTTTAATTTTTATTTCCTTGAAAATAAAATAAATTAGTGCCAAAATGGCCGGGAAAAATGTATAAAAAGGGGGGCCCCATTTGTAGAAATACTGTAATTTTAATGGAAAAACATTTGTTTAGTAAAGAAGGGAAAACCTTAAAGGGAAAGTTAGATTTGGGCCTAGATAAAAAAAAACCACACTTCTCTCTTCATTTCTTACCCTTCTTAAACTATTGAAACATTACATTTTTAACATTTTTTTAAAAATTTTGGAAAATTTTCCCTTTTATCATTTGAAGGGGCCCTTTTAAAAAACACACATATTTCAAATCATTCTAAAAAAGTGTATTTAAATTTAACTTTTCTTTATGGTTTTTTTTTAAATGTGTTCTTTCAAATGATAAAGATTTATTCGGAAATTTTTTAAAAAAATGTTAAACTGTAAAGGCAATAGTCAAAGAAGAAAAGGGAATGAAAAAAGAGAAGGGGGTTTTTTCTATCGGGGGAAAAACCTTATTTTTCCTTTCGGGTGGGTTTTCCTTTAAACTATCAATTCCCTCCCTACTTTACATTATTGTACAGGATTTCTACATTGTCTTATATACATTTATTTACTTGGTTTTTGGTAGTAAACTTATTTTAGGGTATTTTTTTGTCATAGTTGTAGAGAGTTTGGCCCCTCCACCAGAATTTGTACGACCCAGCCAGAGGTCCCTTTTACAAGCGAAAAGGGCCCTGAAAAAAAAAAATTCACCCACAAAGAGGAAAAAATAAAACATTGTTACCCAAAAATTTTATGTAATTGACCTTTGGGTCTTGGGGAAAAGTGCTCCCCCCAGAACACATTTTTTGGGGGTTTTTAACCCCACCCCGAGGCAGACAGATTTTTCTGAGCAAACAAAAATTGTAGCCCCAACTTCCTTTGGGAAATTTTGGGTTTCCCATGCCCAAAATGGGGGCAGGTAAAAAACCCCAAAAAAGTACCTTTTCTAGAAAATTTCCCTTTGAAAAATTCAGTTTTGAAAGAAAGGGTAGTTGCTACCCATTTTCAAGATTTCCCCTAGTAAAAGTGCTTCCCCCTCCGATGGTTTTGGGAAAGACAAAAAAACCCCAACCCTTTGGGGTTTTTTAAGTCTTTTGGCATTTAATAAAAAAGGAATATTTTCAATCACGGGAAAGGGAAAACCAAAGTAATAATACAAGCTAACAAAATCACATTTAAACACTTTAAGTTTAAATTATTACAAAAAAAAGGGTTGGGGTTTTATTATGGATTTTTTGAAAGAATTTGGGTTTCTTTTTTTATAAAAGGTTGATTCATTTATTTTTTAAAGCTTTCTTTTAATGATTTTGTTTTTCCCCGGATGATTTTTAGCTTTCTTTGGGTTTACACACTTTCAAAATTAATTATATATTATTTAATTGCCGTGGAATAAAAAAGGGGAAGGCATTTTTAAAAGGGGTAAAAAAAAAATCAATAATTTCGTTTTAAGGGGTTTTCCAATTTAAAAAAAATGCAAACAAAATATGATACCCCAATTTTTTTTATTCTTTTTTTTCCAAAATTCTTAGATTTTTTCAAATTTTTTTAAGTGATAGGTTTTTTTATAATTTTTGTTATGATTATTTGCCGCAGCCCCCCAAAAGCAAGGGTTTTGCAAAAAAGGAAATCGAAAGCCCCGGGAAACAGTTTGCAGAACTGCAAGCTGGCCGGGTGAATTTAAAAGGGTATGTATCGTTAAGCAAGGGGGTTAAAAAAAAAATAGCTTTTTATAATTTTTCCATGTATATTTGGGGGAAAAAGGGAAAAAGTTTTATGTCATTTACTTTCTCCAAACCCCCTTTATATGTCAAAGGTCAACTTAATTAATGAAACCATAAAAACTGTTTCCAGATGAGGGCAAAAAACCTCAGCAAACAAAGTGAAGCAAATTAAGGATTTTTCTTTTCGCAATGACATCTTTTGCAGAGGTGAAAAAAAATTATTGTAGGAATAAAAAAAATTGAAAAAAATTTTTTTAATTTTTTTTTAAAACCTATTAAACTTTCCAAATACCCTCTTTTTCCAAATTTTAAAACTTGCTTAATTGTAACTAAAAATAATTACACTATATTAGTTCAATTTGGGGTGTTACAAATTCCATTTTTTCTTTTAAGCAAATCGAATCAAAATTATTGAAATATTCTCAAACCCCAAATGGAATTCAGGTTTTTTTTTGTTTTTTGGGTTTATGTTTTAAAAAATTTTTAATTTTGTGGTTACAATAAAAATTTTTATATTTTAAAATTACTCTCAATTTTTTTTTTTTTGCACAATGTTTTTCTTATAGTTTGTTTTAAATAATAAATCAAGTTATATAACAATCGGGCCCCATTTAAAAATTTTTCAAAATAAATTTTTTGATTTGAAATTGTTTTGAAAATTTTCAAGAATTGACGAAAAAAGTAGTTTTTTAAACTATCAATTTTTTTCCCGGCGAAGCTTCGAAGTCAAAAATTTTTTTTTAAAGAAAAAGGGAAGTTGACATTTCTTTTTTAAAATTTTTTGAAGATTCTACCCCCGTCCCATTTAAACATTGTTGCACCGGAAATGTTAGGTGTGAATTGTTTTATTTTCTTTGGTAAAAGAAAATTTATTGTGTTTTTTCCCCCTTTTATAATTTCTCTTTCCCTATTTCCTTTTTCCAAATACGGGTGTAAAAAAAAATCCCTTTGAAGTTAAAATAATTTTTCCCTTTTCTGGAAATGCTATGTAAAAATTTAAATAAAATTAAATCTTATTCTTGATATTTCATTTAAAAATTTTTTTTTTTACCCTTTTAATTTTGTTTTAAAAAATGATTTTTTTTGGTTAACACTATATCCCTAGGGGGGGGACTTGCTTGAGGGCCAAATGGTCAAAGATGCCCCTTTTAGAAAAAAAAAAATACCAGGTTTTAATATACAACATAAAAAGTGTTCAAAATTAGGTTACCCAAACCCCCAAGGCCCATTGTTATCCCCAAGTTTGTTGTGTGGTGAAATTGAAAAAATTTTTAAATTAAAAAAAAAGGGAAAAATTTAAAAAAGTCTCTTTTTTTTGATGTTAAATATTTTTCTAATTTCCCATAAAGTTTACAAAATTTTGTAAATATAATGTTTGTGTTTTGTATTTTATATTTTTTTTAAAAAAATTTAATTTTTTTTGGTTTGTTTTTTTTTATATATTGGGTTTCCCTACAAAATTTTCATGTGGGCCTTTAGCTCTGGCCCAAATTCACCAATAACTTATGTGGCCCTTTTTTTTGAAAACTTTTGGAGTTTTTGTCTGTACAAAATCTAATTTTTTTTAAATATTCCCTATATTATCTATTTAGGGCATTTTAAACAATTTTGGAAGGAAAGCTGTTTTTTAATTTGATTTTAAAATCCAAAATTGGGTTTTTTTTAAAAAAATGTAGCAAAACTTGAATTTATTTGGTTGCCAAAATTTGGTTAAAATTTATAAATGTAATTTTTTTTAAATTTTTAATACTGTTGCGATATGTGTGTGACCCCCTTCTTCAAAAAAATTAGGCATGTTCGGCTTGTGATGGCCGGGCCCCCTTATATGGTCGGAGGGTTTGTCCCCCAAGGGGTTTGAGAAGCTGCTGTAAGATTATTTCCCTTCGGGGTGGGCCCTTGTTTTTTGGGGTAAAAAAATTTAGCACGGTCCTTGCTTTTCCCTAAGCTGGATTTTGGGAACCCAAAGTTTATGGTTGCATTCCCGTCCCTATTTTTCCGGGAAATTTAAAGTTAGCCCATTTCCCGGGGTTTAGTTTTTCTGGGCGAAAAGGGGGTTTTCCGTGGGGGCGGCAAACCCAAAGACGGTGACAGGCGGGTTCCAGTCGGGCGGCAAAGCAAGGGGTTTGAAGGCGGTTCCAGCCCGGGCGGCTAACCCAAGACGGTGACGGCGGTTCCATTTCCGGGCAGCTAACCCGGGACCTTTTTGTAAAATCCCGATGAATTATTGCTGTTGTACGGTCTAGCCTCACCCGAATGGGATTTTCTTTGTGGCACAGTTTTCGAGGGGCATTGACATTTTTGAGGGGAGGGATCATCTATTTCTTCGATGACGGGAAGATTGAATGAAGGCGCTTTGTTTGAAGAAAAAACACACGCATTCACAATCTTCCCAGACTTTTTCGGGTTTTATACTTTAGAACCCGTTGCTTCGACAAACATTCCACCCCTTTTTCAACATTTCCAAGCATCGCTTTTCGGGGTTTTCGAGCACGGCATTGGGTTCTTTTTTTAGCGAAACTTTTGGGGTTTCCCTGGTTGTGAAATTTGTGGTTAGGTGTTGACCCCATGGCTCTAATGGATCCCCAGCTTCACCTAAAAAAGTAGTAAAAACTTATATTTAGAAAAAAAAACCTTTGGGGGTCTCCACATAAAACCTACCATATTAAATATTTTGAGAAGAACTTTGCTCAAAAATCTTAATTTTTTTAAAAAGACTTTTGTGACGGTGTAGCCATAATATGGTTACCATAGTCCCCTATTTTTTTTAATGAAAAGGACTAGAATTTGTTTTGGGCCTATAAATGTTAAATCGTCCCTGAACCCAAGTGTGCCTTTTTCTCCTTTTTAAAATCCCACATTTCCATCACTGTGCGGGGGGGAGAAGAAGCCAAATGAAGGCATCAGGGCCGGGGAACCCTCCAAACCTTGAAAATTTTTCATTCAAAATTCTAAGACTTGGGGTCACAAAACCCGTAAGAAATAAAAAAAAATATATAATATGCATTAAACAAAATGAAAAAATTTTTAAAGCTTATTTTAATGTTTTTTTTTGTTTTGAAGCCCAATTTTTTTTGCTCTTTTTCAAAATGGGCCCAGAAATACTGCCAAATCTAGCTACTAGGGAAAAAAACACCATTTTTTTTTAAACAATATATTTAATTTTGTTGGGGGGTTTTGTAAAATTGGTTTGCAATGTTAGGAAGATAAAAAAATCTTAGGGTTTGCTCCCCAAAAAAATTTCCCATTTATTTTTCCCCAAAAATCGAGACGGGATTGTCATCAATTTTTTCCTTTCTTATCCCTTTCTTCTTTTTGGGTTTAAAATTTTTAGATTTTAAACCCGTTAGTTAAAAGGGGGCACACTTACCCCCCTTTTACATTTAAAGAAAGATATCCATGATGGAAATTTTCAGGGCCCCTTTTTCATGGGTTTGGGGGCCCCAAAATTGAACATGGCTGCGTCTATTGCACTTTTAGCACCAAAAAAATGGGTTTTCTAGCATCCGGAATTTTTCCCCTTTCTTCTTTTCGCTCCCCAGCTGTTTAAATGGGAACTTCACCCTTGGGCGAAGGGAGTATTTATTGCTTCTGTTACAGTTGTGATTGCTTTAGGCCCTGATGTTGGGTTGGGGCCTATATTCCAATCTTTGGGCCCATTTTTCCGTTTTGGGAACGCCTACAGAATAAAATCTGATTGTAGACAAAACCTAAATAAGTAAATAAAAAGTTAGCCCAAAATCCGACATGAGCTTATTTGTTGAAATTAAGGCTGTTTTTTTATTTTGTTTAATTAATTTTTTTTTTAACCCAACCTTATGTATGGGTTTAATTTTAAATTTTTCTACTTAAATTTCAATCTTTGAATTTTTTCTATAAACCAAAAAGTTTTGTCCCTGATAGGTGCAACTTTGGGGTTAAATTTAAAAATTTTACTAATTTACAAAAGGGGACGTTTAAAAAAAATGTTAAAATCATAAACAATTCTATTTTTCAATTTTTACCAAAAAAGATTTTCGCCAAAAGAACTTAGATTTAATATTAATAGGGTGGGTATCATATATTTGATTCAACTTTTGGGGAAAAAAAAAAAGTCCCGGGTCAAATTTTTTATTCAGATTCATGTTGCAAGCAACACTACAATATAATTAAAGTATTTTTAAAAGGGTTCTACTTGGAGAAAAAAAAAATATTGTTTAAATTTTGTGATTATTTTTTTTTAAAACAAAAAAAATTTTTTTTTTTTAATCGTTGTCTTTTTTAATTTCTAAAAGAAAAAAAAAAATTTAAAAAATTTTTCTAACCTACATATTTTAATTTTTCTTTAATTTTCAATTTTTTCAAAATTTTTTTTTCCTCAAAACCCCGGTTTTTGATAGGGTGTAAAATCATCGAAACATGTCGTTGTTAGAGAAGCACAACGTTATTAAAATAAAAAGGGAATTTAAATATGATTAAACCCAAAAAGATTTAAAACCTTTTTCATTTAATACTCCTTACCAAAAAAAAAATGGGAAACCCTTAAAAAAAATTACTAAAAAGGGTCCTTTGTCCCATTATCGAAAAAAAAATTTCAAAAAAAAATGTTTTTTGATTATATTAAAACATTTAAATTTTTCCCCGGGAGTGGAAATTTTAATTCATTTTGTTTTAAAAAAGCTTAGATAAATAGGATTTTGACTTTGACATATTATTGTGTGTGTTTAAATAGTAAAAACTTTTTACTGACAAAAAAAAAAAGGGCAAATTTTTAAAAAAAAAATTTAAAAGAAAAAAAGGGAAAAATGTAGGTAGGGTTTTTTAAATAAATCCCAAAATTTTTTTAAAAAAAAAAAGTTTAAAAATGCAGGTACAGAAAGAAATATAAAAATTTTTTGAATTTAAACTTTATATCTCAATTAGGTACATTTTACACAAAAAAAATAGTAAATTTATTCAATACTCTTTGATTGCTGATATTTTTCTCAAGTTTTTTACCTTATGTGAATCGTGATCTTTCAAAACTTTTTTTTTTAAATTTCTGAAGTGAAAAGTTAAGTTTTCGGGTTTTTCCTGATCCCCCGGGAAAAATATTTTCAATTGATTCTATTTTTGTTTGTGTGCTCCGTCAAAAGCCTTTTTATGTAATTTTGTATAGTAGAAAAATTTTTTTTGTTTTATGGGGGGAACACCCCTATTTCCCCCCCAAATTTCCTTTTTTATTTAAACATACCCGTACTTTAACGGAAAAAAGCCAAAGAGAGCGTTTTCTTGTTAAACTATTTCTCAGCGCTTCTATTAGATCCCCTGCCATATCACGAGAGATGCGGAATAAAAATTTTAAAACTGATCTTCTTGCATGTCAAATGGGTCTGTGAAACCCTCAATCTTTTTCGTTGCCTCGCAAAATGGGCTTGTGCAAGTTTTTCCTCTTCCACAAGCAAAATCCACCCCCCGTATTTTTCAAACCCCGATTGCAACTAAAAAACTATTTTCACACAAAAGAGGGTTTTGTTTTAGATTGGTTTTTACAAAAAAAAAATTTCATTAAATCACATTGGGTCAATTCAGCTATATTAATAATTGTTCCTTTAAAAAGGGGTTTGGGGGTTTTTGTCCTATGTATTGCCTTCTGGAAAAATTTCAGTTAAGTTGTTTTTTCGGGTATAGAAATTTTTTTTCTTTTTTTTTAATGCAATAATATCAAAATTTTTTTGTTTCCCCTTTTTATGCAAAAGGGAAAACGGGGGACTTAAATGGAATTTTTTTTATAAAATTTGGTTACTATTGTGATTTTTTTTTAAAACTTTTTTTTTTTTATAATTCATGTTTATTTGTTTTGGAAAAATAAAACCCCACTTAAAATATTAAAAGATTTTTTAGTAAAGTTATGTTTATAAATGTTGGTAGGGCCTACTTAGGGTTATACAAATTGATTATAAAAAGGGTTTTAAATTTGGGTTGGCCCAGATCCCCAGCACAATTTACCTCACACGAAGAAGGATTTAGTAAGTTGCAGTTTTATATTATAACCTCTTTGCATAATGTTTTTTCAAAATTTTTTAAAAAAATGATAGGCCTACATAGTAAAATGAAAAATAGATAAATGACACAGCTAAAATTTTTGTAAGTTTTATCTAAAATCCCTTTTGGGGGTAGACTCTTTGAATTCTCTTTTAAAAACACAAAAAAGTGTTGGCCTAGCAAAAATCAATCTGTCAAAATAACCTCAATGTTAAACTTAAATTATTAATTTAATTTAATTTGGGAATTGCTATGTTTAGGATTATCCCAAATTTTTAAAATTAAACTTATTTTGGTTTAAAAATATTTTTAAGTTTGTTTTATTTTAAAAATCTATTTCGAAATAAAACACATTTAACAATTTTAATATATTCCCCTTTTAATAAATTAGGGCCCACTTGACGAAAATGATGTGCTTTGTTCCAAAAAAATTTAAACCCTTTTTTTTCATCAAATTAATTTTTTATTTAAAGCCCCATGTTTTTATTAAAAATTGACATAAGTTAGCCCCTTTATCAATTTTTAAAAACGCCCGAGCGATTTACCTATTGCAGTGAAATTTGTGATATAAACGCATAAAAAAGTAAAAAAAACTGAAAAATAATTTTTTCTTTGTATACTAACTTTTAAAAAAAGGCCAAAAAACTTCTAATTGGTTTGGATTTTTTAATTTGGGATTTAAAATTTTACCCTTTTCAAAGATTGTCAATTTAAATTTTTTGCTTAAAAATATTGGAGGTTTTTAATAGTATACTTCAATGCAAGAAACCAAACACCTTTCATTTTCTAAAAAAATAAATAAAAAATTTAACTGAAGCCTATTTAAAATTTTGAAAAGTTTTGCTAGGACTTTTATTTAGGGGTTTTAAAAAAAATTTTTGATTGTATTTAGTTGGTATTGTATATTTTCATATTAGTTATTTTTCGTAAAAATTAAAATTTTTATAGTATTTTTTAAAGTAATATGTTTTGTGTTGCAAACAAGATAATATATTTGTGTAGCTAAAAAAATCAAAGTGGCCAAAAAACTCTACTTTTTCACTTAGATTATATCATTTAAAATTAATTTCCGGGTTTTCTTTGTTTTGTATTCGATGTTTTAAAATATTGAGGGCTATTATTTGGGAAAAAATAATTTTTTGATGCTTTTTAATTACTACTTTACAATATACACATATTTAAAACAAACAATAGGGAAATGCAAAATTACTTACCTTTCGGGCAAGTGAGAAGACACTTTTGTTCACTTTCTACCCCGAGCTTCTCGACCCCCGCTACAAAATTCGGGGGTGAACATCAAATTCGCTAACTTTTCTTCAAAAAGAGATCCCGGGGGGCCCCTTTATCGCTCAAAATCGAGGTAATGTTGGTCGAAGCGCTATTTGGGTATCGTTTTTTTTTTTTTTTTTTAAAAAATCCAGAATTTCCCCGTGGTCAGTTTCTGGGTGTTGTACACCCTTTTCTTAAAATTTATGCAATCCCCCCCCCCCCTTTTTTTTTTGCGGAAAGAGAAGAAAATAT
The DNA here is from genome assembly GCA_039000515.1 of Timema cristinae. NCBI lineage: Eukaryota > Metazoa > Arthropoda > Insecta > Phasmatodea > Timematidae > Timema > Timema cristinae. The sequence goes on along the minus strand of JBCFYV010001886.1, from coordinate 6,358 downwards.
GTGATTTGCTTTTAATTTTTTTGGCTTTTGTTTCTTTTTGGCTAGGGGGCTTCAAAAACCCAAAACCCAAAAATTTTTTTTTTTTTTTTTTCGCTTTGTCTATAAAAAAATAAAATTATTTCTGGAAAAAAAATAAAAAAATTCAGATTTATATTTACATAGCAAATTTATAAAAAAAAAATGCCAAATACCAAATTTTTTTTAGTATTTTACTTTTTTTTAAAGGGTTTTTTTTTTTTTTCATGAAAAAAAAATTTTCTGTTTAGTTTCCAAAATTTTTCTTTGAACGACAGTCTATTAGACAAAAAAACACTTTCCTCCCGTTTTCAAACACAGAACATACTTTTACGTTAAAACTAATCCTAAAGTGAGTTTTGTTTTTGTGTTAAGGGTGAGCTAAAAAGAAAAGTTTAATATTATTCTGTGAAAATTTTTGGGTTTCCCTTATTGAGGATTCGGGCCAACAAGGAAAAAAAAATTTAAACCCGTGGGCATAATAAGGTTGAAGACGCCTTTCTTAAAAACTTGTTTTTACACGTTCAAAAATGATAGGAAAGGGAGGGGTTACCTCAGTGGCGCAGCGATTTTACACGCTATTTTTTTTGACCCATGATGCATTGCAACGCTTAATTTAAAAAAACTGGCTGTCAACCTTTTTTTTTTTTTAGTGGATTAAAAATTTTGTTAAAATCAATCTTTGATGGTTTTTTTCAAATGATAAAGCGTGTGTGGTCAATCCAATACATCGATTTCACACGCTTTCATTATTATTATTTTTATTTGCATGCCCTTCCCTTTTACCCGTTCGAGTTATACGCACTTTGCTAATTTTGTAATGGGAGGGGTTTATTGTGGGATGAAATGGAAAGGACCTACAGTTTTTAAAGTGGAAACCCAACCCGGTGGAGGCCCGGATTCCAACATTCACAAGATGTCTTGTCAAGGTGAAGGGAAAGGGTTTTTAAAATCCGGTTTTTTCTTTGCCGGGACGAGGATTTTAACCCCGGGGGCCCCGCCAAAAGTCTGACAAACCCTTTCCCCTAGGGCCCCCAGGGGCACCCCGGGTTTACATTAAAGGATTGTTTCAAATCTTCTCGCAAAGGCCAACGGGAAACTGTTTCCTTGCTTATGTGTGTTTGAGCGCTGCGTACTGATTTGAGATGGTTGGTTGTGTGATTAGTTTTGGGTTTTCCTGTGCGAACCCAACGGCAGAGCGGGGGGAATTAGGGAGGGGTGATTGAATTTTTAGAAAGGGAAAAGCTTGCCCTCGGGTTAGTGGAAAACCTGGAATTGGCTTAAAAGGGTAGGCACGTGACCCCCATTTTGTTTTTGTCCGCGGGCGAAATTTTTTTTGGAAATATCAAAATTTTAATTTCTAGTTTTTTTTTTTTAAAAATATTGACCGAAAAGCTAAGGTTTTTTAAACCCCCAACGGGTTAAAAAAGAAGTTCTTTCCCCAAAAGGTCCCGGGCTTTTTTTTAACGAAAATGTTGGAGGTACTTTTACTAATTATTTCCTTTTTTCGCTCCTTTCCTTGTTTGTATTAATATGATAACAAACCCAAAAAGAAAAGGGGAAGGGAAAACAGAACGAAAAAAAAAATGGTTCAAAACTAAGGGCTTAATTATTGAGAAAAGTTTACATTACTATTTAAAAAAACATTAGGGAAAAATTTACTATTTTGAAGTTTTTTAAAAATAAAATTTTTTTTAAAAAATGACAAAAAACACCCACTCCCAGTCCCGTGCTCACAAAAAATTTTAAACACCCTTTAAAGCCTCAAAATTTTTCAAAAATTATTCCCTTTAGCCTTTAATAGAACAAAACCCCAAGGGCCAATAATTCCGTAGGCGGATCATTTACCAAAAGAGATAATTTTACCAAAACCTTTTACGAAATTAAAACTTGTTTTTTGGATTAGGGAGGTTAAAATTTTAAAAGGTGTACCCCCATTTTCTTGAAAAGGAAAAAATTTTTAGAACACCCAATGGGGGCCCCCACCCTTTTTCCCCTTCTTTGGGAATTTAGATGTTTGGAATAGTTTTTAAATCATTTGACCCCCGAAGTGGGTTTTAAAATGTTAATAGCTGACAAAAATTTGGGTGCTACTTCTATTTCCAAAAAAAAATTTAAACAGTTTATTTTATTTCAAGAAACCCGAAACCCTTTAAAGTTTAAAAATTGGGGCCCTTTTTTTTTTTTGTTATGTTTCTTTAAGGGCAAATTTTACCTCTAATGGGCGCCTTTTTAACGACAAAAAAATATGTTCTCAAAAGGGGCGAGGGGGGTTTTAAAGTCTTTTTACTCCCCCCATTTGATTGGATTAGTTTCCATTTTTTAAAAATTACATTTCCCCTTTCTCTAATTTCGGGGTCCTGACCCCCCTTTTTCCTTTCCCTCCCTCCCAAATTTTCCCCCTCACATACCCCCTCTTCCTCCAAAAACAGCCAAGGGAAAATGTTCTCAAACTCATTAGGGGCAATCTGTTTGTCCAGAAGACAATTTCTTGAAGGAGCTCCCTTTATTGAATCCCCGTTTTAAATTTAAGGGGTTCTCTCTGTTTTCTCTCTCTTCCACACCACTTCCCTCCTCCCTTTACCCCCCAAAACAAGGTCTTTTTTTGTCTATTTAAGTAATGGGTTTCTTTAGTGTCAAAATTTCCTTTGTCTTTTTTTTTAATTCGAGAAGAAAACTTAAAAAAGGAATTTTTTTTTTTTTACAAAATGGGTTGGGGTACAACACTTTGACCCCGTTTTACATTCCCAACACACGATTTTAAAAAATTTAATTTTTTTAGGTTTGAATCCCCGGTTTTTTTGTGATTTTTCCCAAAAAAAGCTAATTTTGATTCGGGGTGAAAAAAAGGGGCCTTATTAACATATCAAAATATTAATTGATACACTTTAAACTAAAGGGTTTGGTTTGGAAAGGGGAAATCTTGACAAAAAAATTATCCCCCCCCTCCACCCCAAAATGGATTAGGGACTGAAGCCTTACACTAATATTTCCCTCCAAAAATGGTTGGGCATTTGAATTCCCCTTTAAACCCGACCTAACCTTTCTCTCACTTTCCCCAGAATTAAATTTTTCCTCGGACAGATTGTACGGAGTAGCTAAACGTTCCCGCTAGATGTTTTTTTACTGGGGCTGAAATTTGCTGGTGATAAATTTATTCATTTACCCAAATTTAAAATTTATACTGTGAGTGCCCAAATTTAAACCCCCTTTTTATAACCTTCCTACTCGAGGCGACCCGGGGTCCAACCCCCCCCCTTTTTTCAATTCTTTTAAAACATATCGGGCTGTGTTTTATTTCAAAATAAACTCTCCCGTGCCCAATCACCAAATTTTGTAATCTGTAGGGATTGGAACCCCTAAAGGATGGGTGTCAATTTTTTGCGTTTTATTTTTTTAAAAATTTTTTCCATGTTTTTATTTTATTATATTTTTTTGGGATTTTTTTTAAAGGGTAGTATGTGCGGCTATTCAAAAATATCAGGAAAAATTACAGTTTTTATTACGCGATTAAGTCTGGGTTCACGTTTGGGATATCCTATATTCACACTATTTTTTTTTTTTTACAAAGTCTTATTACCCGTTGGGTTATACGCCCTTTAAAAACTAATTGCCCCTAATGGATTTGGAATTTTGGGGAGAATTAAAAAAAGGGGAAATGGGAACCCAAAATTTTGGGTTTTTTGTTTGGGGTGGGGGGGGAAAATTCCCTTTAGGAAAAACCCCCCCCAGTTCACCCAACCCCAGATTCGAAATCGTTCCGCGTCCCCGGCAGTAAAAATTTTAAAAACGACTTTGGGGCGTTGTTAATTACGCCACAGGGCGGGGTTATAAATTTAAAATAAAGGTTTAGGGGGTTTGTAAGGGAAAGGTTTTATAGGAAATGTACCCGCATTTGCCCTTGGGGGTTTAGGGGGGGAAGACATTTATTTTAAACCTATCCTTAGTACGGGGTGAATTTGGGAATCGAACTCCCAAACTCCTAGAAAATTGGCAGTTTAAAAATCCCAAAATTTGCGTGATCATGTTTTCCACATTTAAATTATTTTGGGGTTAAAATTAAAACCAGTTCTAGGTCTTTTCAAACTCCAAACGCCCCTTCTAATAATTTCAAAAAACAAACACCACTTAAATTTTTTAAATAAATGTGGGGACGTAGGAGCTCTTCTGGGCTTATTTTTCTGGCTATAAGGAGCAAAGGGTTTGAATACAGGCATTCTAAATTTTAGGTTTTTTAAAACCTTTCCCCCCCCCTCTCCTCCATTCAAATAGGGGTACATTTCTTCTAAAATAAACCTTCTTTTATCCATTTCCCTCATCGTAATATATGATTTGGGGAAAAATCCCAAAACGGGTAGTAATAAAATTGGGAAAAAAAAAGAGACTTGAAATTTTCAAAAATAAAGAAAACCCAAACCTTTTTTTCCGTTGAAATAAATTTACATAAAAAAATCCGGGGTTTAAACACGATGGTAAAACTTATTTCTTGTATCTATCAAAACTCGCTGATCGAAAATTTTAAAGGGAAAAAGGGGAAAAAATGTTTTAAAAAAAAGTTTTCCCTTTGTTTCATTAAACTCGATTTCAAAAAAACATGAAGTAAAACAAAACGGAAATTGAATTCTAAGGGAAAGAAAAAACTTCCTGGAAAAATTTTAAAGCTTTCGAAATTTAAAACTTTAAAAGAAAAAACAATAATTCCCCTACAGAATTTCGGGTTGGGCTTTATTTCCGGGGTGATTTGGGGGGGATTCAGAAAAAGTTTTGGGAAACCTTTTCCCCTTTTTTTTTTTTTTTTTTCTGTATTTATGTATTTTTTTCCCAAAATTAATCTAGTCTAATGGGGCTTTTTTTAAATTTACAATTTTTTTTTTTGGGAAATTTTGGGTTTTAACTATTTTTTATTTGTCGCTAGTTCCCCATACCTCAACAAATTTGTAAAAGTCTACATAAAGTTTTGATTAAAAATTAAATTTTTTTGTAAAAAGTTTAGAGCCGAATTTTAAAATTAAAACGTTTTGCAATATTAATTTATATAGTCCCCCGATCCCGGCACCAGATTTTCTGATTTTCCAAACCCTTTTTTCACCCCTTTTCAAGATTGGATTAATCACAACTTTTTGAATGTGGAGAATGCCAGGGGGTTTCCCCCTTTGGGTTCGAATCCACGTTAAACTGTAGGTCCACGATTTCATTTCACAATCACCCCTACACATTACACATTTGCGTAAGTGCGTATAACCCGAACGGGTAGTAAGACGTGATGATAGTAATAATAATATTAATTTATATAGCTCACCGCTTCTTATCATCCGTTCTAAATATTCTTTCTCTTTAATTATACGCACTTATGCTAATGTGTAATGGTAGGGTGAATGTGTGATGAAATGAAGGACCTACAGTTTAACGTGGATCCGAAACCACGGTGGAGACTGGCATTCCCCACATTCACAAGATGTCTTGTCAGAGGTGAAGGAAAGGTTTGGAAATCAGATAAATCTGTGCCGGGACCGAGGATTGAACCCCGGACCCAGCACATAAGTCTGTACACTTTACCCCTAGACCACCTCATACAAATATAAAATGGCAGCATTACTGCCACTCACAAGAATATTATTTTTTTGAATAGAATAAAATTGCACATTTGGGCCGTGATTAAATATTGCATTAAATGTAAACTAGTTTGTAACTATGCCCATGCACTATCGGGGTTGTTGACCATTCTAACCGTACAGTTTTCCCGACGTTCTATCACTTTTCGACAAAACACTTAACCATTCGAGAAAGACGGCAGTCTACTCCCAAACGGGGTAAACTCCCCAGCCCAAAGGTCACACAAACATCCAAACACAACACCACACAACAACACAAAACACAACACACAAACACCCAAACATCAAACACAACACACAAACATCCAAACATCAAACACACAACACACAAACACCCAAACATCCAAACACAACACACAAACATCCAAACATCCAAACACACACACAAACACCCAAACATCCAAACACAAACACACAAACACAACACCAAACTACACAAACACAACACACAAACACACAAACATCAAACACAACCACAAACACCAAACACAACACAAACACACAAACACAACACACACTCGGGGTTGTTAACCATTCAGGTTAGTAATAGACGATGAAAATGGAAGAAAATCAATTGCGGTTTGATTCTGTTCGGGATAATTTGGTTGTAATTGCCCTATACTCTCTCATGCTTTAAGTACGATTAAAACTGACCAACATTTCGAGAATATATGGGCTATTTTAACAATACCAGAAGAATTTGACACTAAATTAGACATCAATTAAAAAAA
>JBCFYV010001885.1:0-67841 GCA_039000515.1 Timema cristinae | reverse complement strand
TATCAAGATGGCGCCTGCCGAAGTTTCATAAAATAATGTGCTTCCAGTCAGAGATAATCTGTATGGCAAATGGTGCCCAAATTCGAATATTAAGCATAAAATGAAAGTCGGTGAATTGGTGTGTATTAGTAAATCCAAAATACTATTTGAAAAGGGCTACGAAAGTAATTGGAGCAAATAAATTTTCAAAGTCAGCAGTGTCGTGTTGCGACAACCAGTCGTCTACAGACTGAATGATCTTGACAGCGAAGAGGTGGATGGAAAGTTTCACGAACCCGAATTGCAACACGTACGTCTTCCCAAAACTTTTAAAGTAGATAAAATACTAACTGTCAAAAATAAAGGCACCAGAAAGATAGTGTACATGCAGTGGAAAGGTTACTCCACCAAGATTAGTTTTTAGATTCCTGCCAGTTACGTCAGTGCCCTAACATGAAGGGCCAGTTTTACACCACTTTGCCAAGCGAGAGCGCTATGGGATATTTCCCTAAAAAAAAATCCTCGTGAAATTCACCATGCAACTACCCTACCATCTTATACTTGAAGGCCAGTTGGAAGTCACTCTCATTATTATTATTATTATTATTATTATTATTATTATTATTATTATTATGGTTTAAAGGCCCATCGACACATCGAGGTCATTAGGGCCTTGAAATATATGAAAAACATAATAAAATCCCCATTGGGAAAGAGATAAAACATTCACCATCTGAGACACTCCATAGGAGTGCTCAAATGGGCTCTTAGTATAAATTAAGTGATACAACTGCTAAAAAATAACCAAAAGTGTATCACTCGAATAAAAAGACAAAACAAACATATTAAAATATAACACGTTAAAATGACACACGTTAAAATTACAATACGTTAAAAAGAGCCACTTTATAAAAGTGACTCAAATGGCATTAAAAAGATCCGCCTGGCGTATAAAACGGAGTAAACAAATAACTCCATCCGCACTATCGAGTAATAAAAAACCGAAGGTCACCTTTAAAATCAAGGGCCAGGCGAATAGGGGCATATCTGCGACACTCCACCAAAATGTGGTGCACACTAAGGGGAGCATCGCAAAATTCACACACTGGAGGTGGATCCCCTCGAGTAAAAATCCGTGGGTTAGAAATGCATGCCCGACGCGGAGTCTCGTCACGATGACCTCCTCTCTTCTAGACTTTCGTATAGAAGAGGGCCATCGCGACACACCGTCCCTGATGGACCACAGCTTGTTCTGAGCAGGGGTCGAGACCCACTGCTCGTGCCAGGTGCGTAAGACTCCACGCCGAACATAACCCTTTAGATCTAAAAATATGACACCCAGACTCGCCTCCGGAGGCAGGCGTGCTACCTCCTTGGCTTCCTGGTCCGCCAGTTCATTTCCTGGAAGACCAGCGTGACCAGGAATCCAGCAAAAGGCGAGCCGGGTGCTTAATGAATCAATTTTTAAAATTTGCTCATGTATCATCTGCACGAGGGGATTCCAGGAGTAGAGAGTGGACAATGCCAACAGATCACTCATGGAATCCGTGCAGATGAGGACAGAACGGTGACTACTTCGGTATACAAAACACAAAGATATAAAAATGGCATATAATTCAGCCGTAAAAACACTGGTTTCTTTAGGTAAACCAAATTTAAAATTGGATCCTTCCACAACAAAAGAACATCCCACGGAGGCTCCAGATTTAGAGCCGTCAGAGTAAATGCGCTCAAATCCGTGAAAGCGAGTGGAGAGTAGCTAATTAAAGGTCCTCTCATATACAAAGTTTGGGGTGGTCGCTTTAGGGAAATTGGCATGATCAAAATGGCATTTTGGAGGGTGTATCTTCCAGGGAGAAACTCGACCTGGTGATGTGGGGATAGCCTTTGGCAGGATAATCCCACACGTGTCAAAAACCGATAACATCCGGATCCCAACGGGCCTTGTACTACGCCATTTAGTTTCATACAAGACACGGTTAGGGGGATGAAACACAGGGAGGTAAGCAACATTATTTGGCGTGCAATGCAGTTTCGACACGTAAGATGCCAGGAGATAAGACCGCCTGTAAGAAAGAGGGGCACACCGGCGTTGGCACAGATGCTGACGACTGGACTGGTACGAAAAGCACCAGTAGCCAGTCGAATGCCAGCATGGTGGACACTATCGAGAATCTTTAACGCCGATGGTCTAGCGGAACCATATACAAAACTGCCGTAATCGAGTTTTGATCTCACCAAGGCTCTATAAAGGCGCATCAAGGTTTCCCTATCAGCACCCCAAGAGCGACCACTCACAACTTTAAGTAAATTCAAAGCTTTAACACACCTCACTTTCAGGTCTTTGATGTGGGGGATCCAAGTTAGTTTAAAATCGAATAAAAGTCTCAGGAACCTTATGGTCTCGGAGACAGGTAAAACAACGTTGTTCATTAAAATATTGGGGGCTGGCTGTATTCCGCGTAATCTATTGAAGTGGACGACTGTCGTCTTGGCCGCAGAGAAACGAAAGCCATTACGAGATTCCCACAACCATAGATTGTTTACAGCGAGTTGTATCTGTCGTTCAGCCCTGTGGAGACTTGATGAACTGCAATAAATTGCGTAGTCATCCACAAAAAGGCATGAACGAACAGGTAAGCGCACGTTGTCTACAATGCTATTTATTGCAATAGCGAACAACGTGCAGCTCAAAGGACTACCCTGGGGCACCCCATTTTCTTGTATAAAATCATCGGATAAGGTGTTGTTTAACCTTACCCGGAAGTGTCTAACTGTCATAAAATTTGCTAACAAAATAGGGAGGCTCCCTCGGAACCCCCAATTAAAAAGGTTTTTTAAGATGCCGTAACGCCATGTAGTATCGTACGCCTTCTCCAAATCAAAGAAAACAGCCAAAAGATGCTGTTTATGGAGAAAGGCGTCATGAACAGCAGTCTCAAGATGGACGAAATGATACACCGTGGATAGGTTACGGCGAAAACCACATTTAATATTGGATAGCAGATTGCGGGATTCTAAAGACCATATAAGTCGTTTATTTATCATTTTTTCTAATATTTTGCATACACAGCTAGTTAAGGCTATCGGTCTATAACTAGTTGGCTCTAATTTATCCTTGCCACTTTTATATATTGGGATAACGGTTGCTTGCCTTCACAGTGTTGGTAATTGACGAGATTCCCAAACATAATTGTAGAGGTCTAAGAGGAACGCCCGTCCAGCAGGGGACAGTTGGCGCAACATTTCATAATGGATATCATCCGGGCCAGAAGTTGTATTGCCCGCCTGGGACAGGGCATAAGTAAGTTCCTCTTTAGTAAAGGGGGAGTTATAATACTCCCCCCGACTTTGGCCTGTTTTAGTACCCTTAAGTGGGCTAGAGGGGATTTCCCGAGTTGGGCTCGGGGGGGGGGGGGGGGGGGTTCCCCGAGGTGGGCTCGGGGGAGTTCCTCGAGGAGGTCTCCTCGGTGGTATAAGTGGGGGAGACGACCGTTGTGGCGGTTTGGCCTCCTTTAAAAATTTAGGCGCCACAGAAGTTGGCGCGGGATCAACATAAGTGTCTCGAGAAGAGCCCAATGGCACTGGTCGCGTTGACTCCTTAGCAAGTTTAACTGCGCAATGGCAGTTGGGACAGTTTATATTTTGACTGACAATCCGGCTATATGAAGTTTGAAATACCGGAGCTTGACTTGATACGTATTCCTTGCATGCCTGGGCATACGAGATCTTCTTCTCAGATTGTATCTCCAGGACTTTCTTCTCTACCTTCCATTTTGGACAGGCCCGAGACCAGGCGGAATGCGGACCCTTGCAGTTGACGCAGTATCTAGGAGACTCCTATGGTGTTTCATGAGCCTCCTGCCCACAATCCGCACAGGTTGGCTTACCACGGCATCGCAGCTTCGTATGCCCAAATTCCTGGCACTGAAAACGACGCCGAGGGTTAGGGACATACGGCCGGACCCTGAGCACGTGGAAGACTGCTCGGACCTCCTTCGGAAGGGTAGGAGTCGCAAATGTGAGGATATACGGATCCATCTTCTTTTCTTGTCCATTGTTTTTTGTGACAATACGGTACACTTCGGTGACATGCTGGGGGGAAAGCTCCTCACAGATCTCCTCAATGCTTACGCAGTCGAGGTCAAAACAAGTGACCACTCCCTTGCAAACATTGAGGAATCCGTGAGGTTCCACCTTCACCGGTATTGAAGCCGTATTACTCGACGGTATTTCAGTAATAGCCATGATGTTGGAGGACTGGACGTCAGTTACAGTCTGTATCAAAATATTGCCATCACGCAATTTCCTTATAGAGACGTTCGATTTTGCTGCACCATTTATCGCTCTTTCGAGGATAAATGGGCTGACGCGCTTAAGATTTCCATTGGCATCATCTCGAGACATCACCAGGAAGCGGGCTGGGGCCTCACCATTTCCCGGGATTCCACAGGGACAGGGCTGGACGGCCTTACCCGTTTCCGCCTCTTATCTATATTACGACCCTGCGAGGGGCCGGGCAGACAGTTGCCAGCAGTGTTTGGCAGTACGTTGCCAGTGGCGACAATGTTGTCGGCCATGCCATGATTGGGGACAACCTACACAATACTCGGATCGTAGACCCAGGGTGATCCAAGTTGGTTCTACCACATATGGCCCTGTTAACTGTCCTGGCGAGAGGCTTTATACGACGCTAGACATGACAACCTTCGCATAGAGCATCGCCGAGACAGAGGTCGTCGCAGCAAGTGGGTGTAGGAAAGTGCCAATTTTACGTCCGGTCCTCATGAACGCAACCGATCTTTTCTCAAAGTAGGGTACCTGGTTATTGTCATCCCTAAGGCCCTTCTACTAAGGTATTGCAACCGGCGCACTTTCATTTAGGAGCTCAAGGCAGTGGTATCCAATAATAAACAGAGAAGAGCCGGGTTAGTTGCCAAGGTCGTCAACGGAAAGGTCAAAGGCCTCTGTGCAGGATGAACGGTGGGGGAAAGGAAGAAAAAGGTAAGGGTAGATAAAGCGAAGTGGGAAGAGTGAAAAAAAGGGGGAAAGTGAAGGAAGAAGAAAATGATGTGAAAGAAAAAATATAGGATAGGTTTGTCCCACACGAGGTACGTCCTGCACAGAAGCCTCCCCTTTTAGTCGCCTCTTACGACAAGCAGGGGTTACTGCGGGACTATTCTAAACCCCATCCCGCAAGGGGGAAGTCACTCTCGCCGAATTCCAATATCTGTGTTCTTTCACCGCCATACCTGAGAGCCAATATATTGTATGGTACAATTGGGTGGACGCTAACGGCGTAGAACAAATATTCAATGATCACATCCCTCCTTGAAACTATAGCACTATTCATGGATGGATAAAAGCCCTAATTTAAGTAGAGGGGTTTAAAGGGTATTCTGGTGTTGTATTCAAGTACACAAACCCCAATAAATATGTGAACGTTGTTTCTTCTTCACCGAAAATACAGCTGCTGACTCTATCAAGTCAACAAATTCTACAGCATCCTCAGAAGATTAGTATGACTAATCATGAAATCTCTATGAGACGCATGTGCAGTGACCATATGGTCATCATCATCGTGAAACAACATGCCGGACTCAAACGGGTCACCTATCCAGTACCTAGCTGGGTGCGTATTTGTGAGATGGGGGACCTCATCAACGTTGCCGTCGACCGCCTAGATATTTGGTTGACACACGTCGCACACTATTGCAACGATTTTATCGACACACTCGTCGTAGATATATGCGACACGACAGAATGAGCGGATGTCATTGGTCTCAAACATTCTACATTGGAAACACACATCAGAAACCTGGATCTTATCAGTACTATCTACTATACACGTCAAGTCATCGGTTTGGACGTTTACATGCTGGATTGTGAACTAAAAACAATTTTACTAACTCATCACAGAGAGATCGTAGAAAAATGTATGAATGAATATATGTGGCATTGCTGTAAAAGTCTATAATAAATATTGTGTATGATGTCTGTGAAACCTTTAATATATGTCTGTAAAACCTTTAATGATTAATAAATATATGTTTTGTAATATCGTGTTTTTTCATACAAATCCTTTCTTTCCCCTTGCACGTAGATACGAGTCTTAAATTGTCGAGCCATCAAACTGTCATTAAATATGAACAGGGTCAATAACTTCTTGTACTATCTCACGGTTTCAAGGTCACGGTCCATTTCTGTCTTGTCAAACCGCCAAACTGGCACTAATCATCAGGGAAAACCCACTGCAACATCATTCAAGTTCCCCCCTGCGGGACGGGGTTTAGAATAGTCCCGCAGTAACCCCTGCTTGTCGTAAGAAGCGACTAAAAGGGGAGGCTTCTGTGCAGGACGTACCTCGTGTGGGACAAACCTATCCTATATCTTTCCTTTCACATCATTTTCTTCTTCCTTTACTTTCCACCTTTTTTTCACTCTTCCCCCTTCGCTTTATCTATCCTTACCTTTTTCTTCCTTTCCCCCACCGTTCATCCTGCACAGAGGCCTTTGGCCTTTCCGTTGACGACCTTGGCAACTAACCCGGCTATTCTCTGTTTATTATTGGTTACCACTGCCTTGAGCTCCCGAATGAAAGTGCGCCGGTTGTAATATCTTGGTAGAAGGGCCTTAGGGATGACAATAACCGGGTACCCTACCTCGAGAAAAGACCGGTTGCGTTCACGAAGGCCCGGACGTAAAATTGGCACTTTCCTGCACCCACTTGCTGCGATGACCTCTCTCCTGGCGCAGCCCCACGCGAAGGTTGTCATGTCTAGCGTCGTGTGGGGTTTCCCGCCAGGAGGGTTAACAGGGCCTCATGTGGTAGAACCAACTTGGATCACCCTGGGTCTACGATCCGAGTATTGTGCAGGTTGTCCCCAAAAAAGGCATGGCCACCTCCATTGTCACCGCTGACACCTCACTGTCCGCTAGCAACGTACTGCCACACCCCGCTGGCAACTCACTGCCCGGCCCCTCACAGGGCCGTATTAATGATAAGAGCCGGAAACGGGTAAGGCCGTCCAGCCCTTTAACAGAAAAAGTCCAGGAAGTTGTGAGGCCCCAGCCCCGCTTCCTGGTAATGTCTCGAGTAGAGGAAAACGAAAGTCTTAAGCGAGTAAGCCCATTTATCCTCGAAAGAGTGATAAATGGTGCAGCACAGTCTGACGTATCAATAAGAAAACTGCGTGATGGCACTATAATGATACAAACAATAACAGATATTCAGTCCTCAAAAGTAATGGCAATCTCTAAAATACCGTTGAGCAATACGTCTCATATACCGGTGAAGGTGGAACCTCACAGGTTCCTCAATGTTTGCAAGGGAGTGGTCACTTGTTATGACCTCGACTGCGTAGGCATTGAGGATATCTGTGAGGAGCTTTCCCCTCAGCATGTCACCGAGGTCTACCGTATTATTACCAAAAAGAACGGACAAGAAAAGAAGACGGATACGTATATCCTCACATTTGCGACTCCTACCCTTCCGAAGGAGGTCCGAGCAGGCTTCCACGTGCTCAGGGTCCGGCCGTATGTCCCTAACCCTCGGCGCTGTTTTCAGTGCCAGGAATTTGGGCATACGAAGCTGCGATGCCGTGGTAAGCCAACCTGTGCGGATTGTGGACAGGAGGCTCACGAAACACCATGCGAGTCTCCTAAATACTGCGTCAACTGCAAGGGTCCGCATTCCGCCTGGTCTCGGGCCTGTCCAAAATGGAAGGTAGAGAAGAAAGTCCTGGAGATACAATCCGAAAAGAAGATCTCATATGCCCAGGCACGCAAGGAATACGTATCATGTCAAGCTCCGGTATTTCAAACTTCATATAGCCGGATTGTCAGTCAAAATATAAACTGTCCCAACTGCCATTGCGCAGTTAATATTGCTAAGGAGCCAACGCGACCAGTGCCATTGGTCTCTTCTCGAGACATTTATGTTGATTCCGCGCCAACTTCTGTGGCGCCTAAATTTTTAAAGGAGGCCAAACCGCCACAACGATCGTCTCCCCCACCTATACCCCCGAGGAGACCTCCTCGAGGAACTCCCCCGAGCCCACCTCGGGGAACACCCCCGAGCCCGCCTCGGGGAACACCCCCGAGCCCGCCTCGGGAAACACCCCCGAGCCCGCCTCGGGGAACACCCCCGAGCCCGCCTCGGGAAACCCCCCCGGGCCCGCCTCGGGCATTAAAACAAGGGCGGCCGTTGTTGAGCCTCTCACACCCACCTCTGGGCTTCCGGAGGTGGGGACGAGTTGCGGAACAGTTGAGGCCGCTAAGGCGAGTCCCACTGGTGCCTTGAAGAAGGACCAGCGAGAGACCGCCGAAAAAATTTTTATTAAAAAAGCGTCGAAGGCCTTAAAGCCTTCGAACAAGGATCAGACTACCCAGTCTCTCCAAAATAAGCCGAAGCCTCTCCTGAAGCGAGAGGTACAGGAGAGACTGGGAAAGGCAAGAGGGCCTAAAAAGGGCCTCAACAAATTTTTATTCTTAAAGGATAGTGAAATGGATTGCGAGGATAATTAAATTTCATACTAATAACTTATGTCGCTACTACAATGGAATTGTAGGGTTTTTATGCTCGTGTAGAGGAAATTAAACTAATAATTTCTTCCCTGCATCCTTCCATATTGTGTTTGCAGGAGACCCACTTCCGCCCAACTGACAGCCCGATGCTTCGTGGGTACGATGTATATCGTACCGACAAGCCATTCTTCGATGGGGCTAGCGGAGGTGTGGCTATACTTGCACGTAGCAATATATATAATAAGTCTATAAATATTGTATCTGATCTCCAAGTGATCGCTGTCAGAGTCTCCCTTCCTGTAGAAGTAACTGTATGCTGCATCTACCTCCCACCAGGTGAACGTGTTTCAAAGAGGAGCCTAGAGGCCCTCTTTAAACAACTTCCCGCCCCCTATATTATCTTGGGGGACTTTAACGCACACAACCTGGTGTGGGGGTCTAATTATACAGACGCCCGCGGGAGGATGGTAGAGGATATTCTTGTCTCGGGAAACCTGGTGTTAATGAACACCGGGACCCAGACACACTTTTCCACCTTTAATGGTGTATCCTCTGCCATCGACCTAACTCTATGTAGCCCCGGGATCGCTGCCCACTTCCTTTGGGAGGTCCACTCGGATCTATGTGGCAGCGATCACTTTCCCATTTTGCTTTCGCTAATTGAAGACCCTCCCGGTATAGCACGTGCACCACAATGGGTGCTTAAACGTGCTGACTGGGATAAATTTCGCGAGCTCGCCGTATTTGTACAACCCCTTTCTCCGGACGTCGATGTTAATATTGCCCATTTTACTTCGACGGTCATCATGGCGGCGAGGGAATCTATCCCTAAATCCTCGCCAAACCCGCGCCACCATCCTGTTCCCTGGTGGAACGAGGAGTGTAGATTGGCTATTTCTGACCGTCGAAGAGCATTACGTCTCTTCCATCGGCGTCCTACCTTGGATAATCTAGAATCATTCCGGATTATGCGTGCTCGAGCTCGCCGTATCATTCGTGAAAGCAGAAGAGAGTCTTGGAGACAGTTTATATCTACCCTTACAATTTCCACTCCCACAACTAAGGTTTGGGACAATATTCGTAAATTACGTAGTAGCAAAAATACCATCAATAACATACCTGCCCTCATGTCAAATGGTACGCTTGTCTCCTCCCCTGTGGAGGTCGCCAATGTATTGGGCTCTATGTTCACCGCCATATCTAGCACTGCAAGCTACTCAAATGAGTTTTCAGCGCATAAGCGGAACATAGAGCGCCATTCTATTGACTTTGGTCAGAGTCAGGGGAGGATTACAACTCCCCCTTTACTTTAGATGAACTGACCTATGCCATGTCCCAGGCGGGTAGCACAGCTCCTGGCCCCGACGACATTAATTATGAAATGTTGCGCCAGTTACCCCCTGCTGGACGAGCATGTCTGTTGGACCTCTACAATAGTGTTTGGGAATCTCGTCAGTTCCCAACACTGTGGAGGCAAGCAACAATTATCCCTCTATATAAAAGTGGCAAGGAAAAATTAGAACCAACTAGCTATAGACCGATAGCCTTAACTAGTTGTGTATGCAAAATATTGGAAAAAATGATAAATAAACGATTAATATGGTATTTAGAATCCCGCAATCTACTATCAAATATTCAATGTGGTTTTCGCCGCAACCGATCTACGGTGGATCATCTCGTCCGTCTCGAGACGGCAGTTCGTGACGCCTTTCTCCATAAACAGCATCTTTTGGCAGTTTTCTTTGACTTGGAGAAAGCGTACGATACCACATGGCGGTACGGCATTTTAAAAACCCTTTTTAACTGGGGGTTCCGTGGGAACCTCCCTGTTTTTATAGCTAATTTTATGTCAGATAGACACTTCCGGGTAAGGTTAAACAACACCTTATCCGATGATTTTATTCAAGAAAATGGGGTGCCCCAGGGCAGTATTTTAAGCTGTGCGTTGTTCGCCATTGCAATAAATGGCATTGTGGACAACGTACACCTTCCTGTCCGTTCATGCCTCTTTGTGGATGACTACGCAATTTATTGTAGTTCATCGAGTCTCCACAGGGCTGAACGGCAGATACAACTCTCTGTCAACAATCTATGGTCGTGGGCATCGCGTAATGGCTTTCGCTTCTCTTCAGCCAAGACGACGGTCGTCCACTTCCATAGATTACGTGGAATACAACAAGTCCCCAGTATTTTAATGAATCACGTTGTTTTACCTGTCTCGGAGACCGTAAAGTTTCTGGGACTTTTATTTGATTTTAAATTAACCTGGATTCCCCACATCAAAGACCTGAAAGCGAGGTGCATAAAAGCACTCAACCTGCTTAAAGTGGTTAGCGGTCGGTCCTGGGGGGCTGATAGGGAAACCTTGATGCGCCTGTATAGGGCCTTGGTAAGATCGAAACTAGATTACGGCAGTTTTGTGTATGCATCAGCGAGACCTTCGGCGTTGAAGATGCTGGATAGTGTCCACCATGCTGGCATACGACTGGCTACTGGTGCATTTCGTACCAGTCCAGTCGTCAGCATCTGTGCCGACGCCGGTGAGCCCCCTCTCTCTTACCGGCGGTCCTATCTTCTGGCATCTTACGTTTCAAAACTTCACTGCATGCCGGAGCATGTTTCCTACCGACCTGTGTTTCATCCCCCTAACCGTGTCTTGTATGAAACCAAATGGCGTAGTACAAGGCCGGTTGGGATCAGGATGCTATCGGTATTCGACACGTGTGGGATAGTCCTGCCAAAGGCTATCCCCACATACCCAGGTCGAGTTTCTCCCTGGAAGATTCGCCTACCTCAATGCCATTATGATCTTGCCAAGTTCCCTAAAGCGACCACCCCGCCGATTATATATGAGAGGACATTTAATGAGCTCCTCTCCACTCGCTTTCAGGGCTTTGAGCGCATCTATACGGATGGCTCCAAGTGTGGGGCTTCCGTGGGATGCGCATTTGTTGTGGAGGGAAACAATTTTAAATTTGGTTTACCTGGTGAATCCAGTGTTTTTATGGCTGAATTATACGCCATTTTTAAATCTCTGTGTTTTGTGTATCGTAAGTGTCACCGTTCTGTTCTCATCTGCACGGATTCCATGAGTGCTATGTTGGCATTGTCCACTCTCTACTCGTGGAATCCTCTCGTGCAGATGATTCACGAACAAATTTTAAAAATTGATTCATTAAGCACCCGGCTCGCCTTTTGCTGGATTCCTGGTCACGCTGGTCTTCCAGGAAATGAACTGGCGGACCGGGCGGCCAAGGAGGCAGCACGTATGCCTCCGGAGGCGAGTTTGGGTGTCATGTTTTTAGATCTAAAGGGTTATGTTCGGCGTGGGGTCTTACGCACCTGGCACGAGCAGTGGGTCTCGACCCCTGCTCAGAACAAGCTGCGGTCCATCAGGGACGGTGTGTCGCGGTGGCCCTCTTCTATACGAAAGTCTAGAAGAGAGGAGGTCATCGTGACGAGACTCCGCGTCGGGCATACTGCATTGACCCATAGTTTTTTACTAAGAGGGGATCCACCTCCAGTGTGTGAGTTTTGTGATACTCCCCTTAGTGTGCATCACATTTTGGTGGAGTGTCGCAAACTAGCCCCTATCCGTCTGGCTCTTGATTTTAAAGGTGACTTACGTTTTTTATTACGCGATAGTGCGGATGGAGTTATTTGTTTACTCCGTTTTATACGCCAGGCGGATCTTTTTAATGCCATTTGAGTCACTTTTATAAAGTGGCTCTTTTGGATAATATCTCATATTGAGATCTTTTTAACAGTTTTATTACAATTTAACATGTTGTTTTGTCTTTTTAACGTATTATCATTTTAACATGTTTTGTCTTTTTAACGTGTTATATTTTAATATGTTTGTTTTGTCTTTTTATTGGAGTGATACACTTGTGGTTTTTTTTAGCAGGTGTATCACTTAATTTATACCAAGAGCCCATTTGAGCACTCCTATGGAGTGTCTCAGATGGTGAATGTTTTATCTCTTTCCCCTATGGGGATTTTATTATGGTTTTAATATATTTCAAGGCCCTAATGACCTAGATGTGTCGATGGGCCTTTAAACCACAATAATAATAATAATAATCATTCAAGTTCACGATATATTCTTGTTCCATCTTGTCTTGTCAACTCTTTAAACTGTTTTGTACCAACATGCCTTCCTTTCCTTCCTCTACCATAAAGTATATATAATTTCGCAGATAAGCCAATTGGTCAGTGAGCCAGAAAATCCCCTAAAATGAAAGAAGACCAACAGGACATACATCCATACATACATGCATAGCAAAACTTACCTTTGAGCGTCATGTGTGTGTTGTTATTTGTATCTTGTTTTAAGCGCTCCTCTTTAATATGTAGGATTTCCAAAAAAATACAAACAGGTGCCAGGATGATGTCTGTAAATATGTCTGCCAAAGTCTTAAAGATTTCATCGAATTGATTTTGTTTACAATTCAAGTAGTTTAGCGATATTTTTCTCCCTTATAATTGAGCTATAGGGGCTTTAAGCGAGCAATAAAAATAAAGCAAATAGAGACAAAACCATCTTTGTATCTTTTTTTTACCAATTTAAACTTTTCATCACCATCATCATCAACCGTTTCCAGCCTGTGAACGGGTCGGTTGAGTAAAATGACTCCATATTCCTTCTTTACTTCCTTCTATTCTTCTTTTCTCATTTGAACACGTTCTGTTATCTGCTCCTCTTCTTTCGTTCTAAGCATTCCTTGCGGTCTTTTTCTTCATTTCGGCACAGATTTATATGATTGCCAAACCCTTTCTTCACCTCTGACAAAACGTGTATTAATCACAACTTGTGAATGTATGGAATGCCAGGCCCCTACCGGGGTTCGGATCCCACTTTAAACTGTAGGTCCTCCATTTCATCTCACAATCACCCTACTATCACACATTAGCGTAAGTGCGTATAACCTGAACGGATAGTAAGACGCGGTGATGATAATAATAATAATAATAATAATAATAATAATAATAATTTTTCCTACCTACTTCATTTTTCACATTTTCTTGGGTATCCTCTCTTTTTACATCCTCGTTACATACCTAGACCATCTCAACATTGTGTCTTCCTATGTACTCCCTATAACCCCCACTCTTTCCCGGATAATTTCATTCCTAAACATATGTCTCCTCGTGACTGCTAACATGCTCTTCACAAATTCAATTCCCATGGTCTCCACTTTCCAAGCCTCTCTTTCATTAAATGGCCATGAAAGTTTTAAATTATATTTTGATACATTTAAACAAATTAATTGAATTTCTATTCGATCCATACAACTAATAACTAATATATATATATATATAAAATTTAAAGTCGTACAGTATTATATCATTTACCAAATAAATTATGATATATTCAAATAATGCGTACTTTATTTACTTGTCATGTTTGATTTTTTTACCTAAGACACTGATTCGACATGTAATCTATAATTATAAAATAACATGTCCTGACGGACTGACGGACTGACTGACTGACTGACTGACAGATTCATCATCGCCGAGCGAAAACTATCAGGGCTACAAGCATGAAATTCGGACTGTATATTCATTTTGTTATGTAGGCACCCACTAAGAAAGGATTTTAGAAAATTCCACCCCAAAGGGGTCCACATAGGGGATGATAATATGTATGATAATATGTATGAAAGTCTGTCATTTTGAAAGTTACATAAACAAAATTTTGTATTTCGGTTATTGACGTAAAACAAATAAATACGTGTTTCAGGAATTTTGGAAATTTTATTTAATAAGGGATGAAAAAGGGGTGAAAGTTTGTATCGGACTGATTCATCATCGCCAAGCGCAAACTATCAAGGCTACAAGCATGAAATTCGGACTGTATATTCATTTTGTTATGTAGGCACCCACTAAGAAAGGATTTTATAAAATTCCACCCCAAAGGGGTTGAAATAGGGGATGATAATATGTATAAAAGTCCGTCATTTTGAAAGTTACATAAACAAAATTTTGTATTTCGGTTATTGACGTAAAACAAATAAATACGTGTTTCAGGAATTTTGGAAATTTTATTTAATAAGGGATGAAAAAGGGGGTGAAATTTGTATCGTACTTGCATTATTTTTGATCTGAGGTCAAGTTATGGTCATCAACGTAACGTTATATTTTAAATTAATCTGTAAATACATTATGTATATTTTCGTATTTGTATAAAATCAACTTCCACGCGAGCAAAGCCGCGGGCAACAGCTAACTAGTTGATTATAAAATTAAATCCAAACAAGATGATTTATTAATGCTCAATTGATAGTTTAATGGATTGTCAAATTGAAATTATAATTTAGATTAGTAAACAAAATAAGAGTTAACCTAGAGAGTTGTTCTATTAACATGGTATGGTAAGTAAAGCTTCCCAATTCTTAGTGTTAAAATAAATCATACCTCTTAAATAAACTTGGTCATTGCAATTCTGGGTGCTTAGGAAAAGCTCAATGAGTTGAAAGGGTAAAATTAAGAACAAGAGCAAGTCTTCCATCCAACTCCATTCTCCCTTTCTTAAGAAGGCCACCGCGAATTTAGTAATAACTGACAGTTAATAAAGAAGATTTTTATTTGTGTTTTCAGGATTGTACTGCTCTATTATTGTATACTTTTTCAGTAGAGATCTCAGGATTCTCGAAATAATGCGACAACTTTGAGAAAGGATGGTTTCGCTTTTATCTATAGCCTTAATGCAATAAACCTTTGAAATCAAATAACAAATTACATGGAAACTTTTAAGAATGTATCACTACTAATTTGTGACAGATTGTAGTCAATAATCATAGATCTATAGCAACCATAGAAGTGCGCATTACAGTTCAATAGGGTGTACATAATACGAAATGGCCCATGGACACAGACAACCTCTGTGCCCATGGAGTACGGAGACCCCAAGGCTGTAGATATGACAGCCAAAATAGAGGGGTGGAGGGATGTGTAAGGAGTAAGGATTACATATGTTCATAAGAGTAGTTCCCTGGCTTTTTTAGAACGGCAAACAAAAACAATGAACTTGTCTATTTGAGGTATAATATTTTTTTCATAAGTTGGTTGAATTGCTCTTAAATATATCCGACTTGAGGTGTTTTTTGAAGTTATACTTCTTTAGGCGCGTTATGAAAAAATGATGAGAGTGAAATTTTAAGATCGTGCGCATCACTGTAACACAAAAGTAACAGGTTGAAGTATCGACGGGTACTGTGAGAGGCTATTCCATTGAACATGGAGGTAAATTCCCCGGAAGAAGTGGACAGCTCCATTACCCTTCTGACGGCTACAATACTCGAAGCGTACCGTGAAACAACTGTTTTCGAGACGCCACCGGTGACGTTGAAGAGGGACGACCCTGAGCTGAGCTTCATGATAGCCCTTAAGAGGGAAGCGCGTAGGGAATGGCTGCAGCACCGGGATCCGAGGCATCGGGCTGAGTACAACAGGCTAAGAGCCCTGGTGCGCAGGAAGGCCAAAGCTCTAAAGATCTCCAACTGGAACGAATTCGTAACGAACACTTTAGCTGTGGACGGCAACGTGTGGAAGGCGTCGAGACAGCTCAAAGGCACGAAAGGAAAGAAGGGGACCACGGTCATTCACGGAAGAAGAGGATTGGTATACCGGGAGAGGCCAAGGCAGAGGCCATAGCTGAATCACTGGAAGATCAGTTCAAGGCAAACTCAGAGCCCCAAGACGAAGAGTTTACCAGGACTGTAAGAAGAACGGTTGGGGTATATTTAGCAGAGCCGGTTATAGAACTACCACCCCCCATCACCAGGAATGAATTCTCCCACCAGGTGGAAAAATTTAAGCCACGAAAAGCGGCAGGCCAAGACAGGATCTCAAACGAGATGCTGCGACACGCACCGGAAGGTGTAATCCAACTATTAACAAAAAAATTTTCAAAGGCATTGTACGCAGGTTACTTCCCGGAGGCATGGAAAGTTGCCGACGTTGTCTCATTGCCTAAACCAGGCAAGGACCGCAAATTCCCGCAGAACAGGTGGCCCATCAGTCTTCTTAGCAATATAGGGAAACTATTTGAAAAAATAATTTTGCAGCGGCTGAAAGCCTTCGGCAGGGAGCACAGGATTATTCCCGATGCCCAGTTCGGATTTCGGACCCGGCACTCAACGATATACCCGGTCTTGAGCCTAGTGGAGGATGTGACAGAAAGTTTCAATATCGGGGAAGTCACGCTAGCAGTACTTATGGATGTAGAGAAGGCATTTGATAAGGTCTGGCACAACGGCCTTATCTACAAATTAATTAAAGCCAATTTCCCAAAAGTATATGTGCAGATAATCAACAGCTTTCTAACTGGGCGACAATTCCAGGTCAAGATGGAAGGGAAAAGGTCGCTTCTTCATAGGGTCGGAGCGGGGGTGCCACAGGGGTCGGCACTCTCCCCGTTCCTTTACACTATTTACGTCGCAGACATCCCCACCGACCCGATGATAAAGACCAGGCTCTTCGCAGACGATACAATGTTCTACACCGCCAACAGGAACGTGAAATACGCCCATCGCCATCTGCAACGATACCTGGACGAGTTCAGCAGCTGGCTGGAAAAATGGAGAATTAGAGTAAATGCATAAAAATCGTCAGCCATGTTGATTACTAGGAGGAGACCCCAAACACCGGACCAGTTTGTAGTATTGGAGGAGGATATCCCCTACAAAAACGCTATGAAATACCTTGGGGTGGTGATCGACTCTAGACTCGCATGGAAGGAGCATGTAAACTATACGAGAAAAAAGGCAATGGGGGCATTCATCGCAAACTACGGCCTGCTCAAGACCCCAGTGTTAGGGATCAACAACAAGATGCTACTATACAAGAGTTTAGTACAACCAATACTGCTGTACGGATGTGAGGCGTGGGGGTATGCCCCAGAGTCAGTGTTAGGTACACTACAAACAGTACAGAACAAGGTGATTAGGAGTATCCTAGGTGTCAACACATAATCCAGCAACGAGTTCATTCACGCTACCACTGGCTGTGCGACATTACAGGAAATCTTCCGGCAGCGAGGCGACAAGTTCTATAAACGAGCCCACGAGGTAGAGGATAACGCCATAATTAGAAGACTCGGCCAATACGGCCCCCATGAGACAAGGAGATACAAGAAGCCCCGACTCGAATGAGAAATACATCTGCACACCTTTCCAATCAGCCCCTTCCTAATAACCACTCCTCTTCTAAGCATAGCCAATCCCTGGATCTCCATCCTCTCACGACCCCACAACTATGAACTAGAATCATTCTATTCACACTTTCACTTTCATCAACGCCATCTTCGCTTAGTGACTAATATTATTCCATGTATTTTCTTTCAGCTCGTCTAGAACTTACTTACACACTACACCACTCACATCGGGCCTAACTGCGCTTGTGTTTTCCATCACAGTGTATGAGGGCTCGATCTAGCTACTACACACAAACACTGCTGCTCCCAACATACAAACCTTCACCCACCAACTCCATTTTCCCTTCACAATCAACTTACACACTCACACATAAAGGTTATGCTCTGTGACTACAGATCGGTACTTTAGGCAAAAAATAGCCGCCTACTTCCTCTGAAAGTCGCTTCTGACACTCAGAGTTAGTAGTATAAGGCAAACAAGGGAGCTGTGAGCTGTGAAGCTGTGCTATTTTTTTCACATGGGAGTGCAAGGTGTCGTCCTGCCTCCCTTACGTGTTCCTGGCTTTCTGAGCATCTTTGGCGTCTGCTATTCTACGGATCGTGTCTTCGGATGGAGCCTGCGTTGAAGGTGAAGAAAGATGTTGGCGTCGGGGTCGGGAGAAGACCGCCGGATGAGGCGAGGAAGAACCCCGGACCCGGGAAAAGACCGACCTCGGGCAAGAAGAAGTTGGCGGTGAGAGGCGGGGGATCCACCGTCAACGGCAGACTTGTGGTGCCCGTCCTTTCTGGGGAAGTTGGAAGTTTCCGCTCGTGGGGACTGAAGGCTCCTCCGGTCAGGAAGGAGCTCGTGCCGGGTGGCAAGTGGTCCGCCACAAGCCCGAAGGCGGGAGCTTTAGAGGCAGCTGCCCCTTCGAGGGGCAACAATCCGCAGGTAGCTGCCGAAGTCAGCGGGGCCACTCCAATTCCCGGAGCCGAGCGTGCCGCTGGCCGAGGTGGGCTAAAGTCGCCCCCGGGTGATCAATCGGCCCTTATTAGGGCCAACAAATCGGCCCTTTCTAGGTCCAACAAATCGGCCCTTTCTAGGTCCAACAAATCGGCCCTTTCCAGGGCCAACACGGCTGGCGTGACCCCCCAATTTACCGGGGAGAAGGGCGCAGTCCACAGCCAAGCGGGTGAAGGTAGCGGGGCCCCTCAAATTACTGGAGGTGAGCGTGCCGGTAGCCACACCCAGTCGGTGTCACCCTCGGGTGAAGTTTCGGCCCTTTTCAGGGCCAACAAATCGGCCAGCGTGACCTCGCCAACTACCGGCGAGGTGGGCGCAGATGGCCAAGGTGAAGCCAGCGGGGCCCCTCCAGCTACCGGAGGCGCACGTGCTGCTGGCAGATCCGCCGGGGCTTCCAGCACTGCACCCTCGGGCCTCGGCTTGAAGGACAGTGCTGGCCCCCTTCAAGGCGTCGGCAGTAATGCCGATGCGGGCGAGCCCAGCGGGGCCCCTCCGACTACAGGAGGTGAGCGTGCCGCTTATGGCCAAAAAGTGATAGAGGCCCTTTTTAGGGCCGACAGCCCGCAAACCGGGGAGGATGGCGAAAGCTCCCGCCAGCACGATGGGTGGAAACCTAACGGTGCCAACGCAAGCCCTGACCAGGGGAAGCCTAGCCGTCCTCCGCCAGTAAAGACCGCTGCAAGCGGCACCGACGCAAGCGCTAACGCAAGGGTCTCAAAAACCCGCGTCAACTCCGACACCTCCCACCAAGGGGTGTCGGTAGGTGTGAAACGCCCGGCTGAATTTTCTTCAGATTCGGAAGACGGGGTCGCACGCTTCGCGCGTGTTGACAGCTCGTGCGAGTCCGTGGACGTGGAGGGACTGTCTTCAGGACCAGACCTCCCGTTGATGCGTAATGAGTCGAGCCAGGGGTCCGATGATGAGTCTGAAGGATTTCGGACCGTAAGACCCCGCCGAAGGGGGAAGGCCGGCAACACCAGTAAGTTGCTGGGGGGCAACCCTAACCATTTAGGCGGCAGCTCTGGTGATGAGAGCGAGGCCAGTGGTGGCCCGGGCCAGGGTGCGCCAGCGCTGGGTAAAGGTGGGAAGCGGCGGAAACCTGCGGTTAACAACGCAAGCCGTGTCTCACCCCAGCATGGTACTAGTGGCTCTGGGCCGGCTGGCAAAGCGAACGGGAAGATCCCTCCCATCATATTGTGTGATGTGGAGGGCTACTCCAAGTTGGCGAGGGCCATCCGGTCCAAGGTTCGAGAGCCTGTGGAGGCGGTCAGGCAGCCGGGGGACCGAGTGCGCCTCCAGTGCGGGTCGGAGGAGGATTACCGCACCCTCCAGAAGTTCTTGCCGAGCTTGGGGATCCAGCATTGGTCCTACGAGCTGGGACGGGTGCGACTGGTCAGGGTCGTGGTGAAGGGACTCCTGACACGGACAAACCCTGACTACATCCAGGAGGAGCTAGTGGAGATGGGTTTCCCTGTGAAATCCATCACACAGATGCTCTACCAATGGAAGCGGGATCAGAAGACCGGAGAAAGGCAGCGGTTGCCGAACTTCGTTGTCTCTCTGACGCCCGGAGAGCACACCGCAAGGCTGTATTCCATATCAGTCCTGTGCGGGCTCCGCGTCAGTGTGGAGAAGTACAAGTCTCCAGGCGGCCCGGTTCAGTGCAAGAACTGTTTCCGGTTTGGTCATGTGCGGAGGGATTGCCGCGCTAACCCTAGGTGTGGGTTCTGTGGTGGTGACCACGAGAGGGGCGGGTGCCCGGAGGAGAGACGATCTCCCCCGAAGTGCCTGCACTGCTCAGGAGCTCATTCCTCGGCGTGGCGGGGCTGTCCCACGTAAAAGTCCTTGCGGGCGGCAGGGAATGTGCGGGTCTCCAAGCCTCAAGAAGGGAGGACGGATGGGCTAAGTGAACGCCAGAAGCCCTCGGGGCACGTTGCGGGACGGAAGGCGAAAGTGACTCCAGCTCCAACACCAAAGCCACTGGTACAATCGTTCGCCAGTGTGCTGTAAAAGAGAGATACCCCTCCACCTCAGGCCGAGGCACCTGCCGAAGCCACCAAACCTGAACCGGTGGAATCCAGTTCTACCCCTTTGGTCGAGGGCCCGCCCGAGACCGCTCCTCTCCCTATCCCAACCCACACTGCCATCCTACACCCTTCCAACCCTTTCCTTCCACTCCCAACTCCCACCCTTGTCACCCCTGTAATCCCCACACCCGAGGATGATGCTGCAAAGCTCAAAAATTGCATTGAGCTACTCAAGGGTATTCCGGGACTGGACTCATGGGACTTTTCATCGAGTCTCTTGAGGAAGGTCCAGGAGTCTCCGAGGAGTAACCGTGGCCACCTGGTCATGGAGCACATCATCCTCTACCTGGTCTCTCATGGCAGTGCACCCGAATAGAGGACCACCAGTGCTGAAGGAGCTCACGGTCGCACTCTGGAACGCCAACGGAGTCGCGGGGAAGAAGGCTGAGCTTGAAAGTTTCCTGGCAAAGCATCGTGTCGAAGTAATGCTGCTGGGAGAAACCCACTTGCGCTCCGCAATGAGGTTCTCGTTAGCAGAGTTTATCTGCCATCGTAGTGACCGAGCGGGGGATGTGGGAAGGGGCGGGACGGCGGTTCTGGTCCGAAGGGTCCTTGACCACCACGTCGTCTCACTTCCTCCCCTCCAACACATGGAAGCAACGGCTATCCAACTGGTGACCTCGACTGGCCCAGTGCGTCTCATTTCCATCTACTTCCCTCCCTACCACCGGTTCAATCAGGCTACGAGGGCTGACATGGAGGTGCTGCTTCGAGGTACCACGCCTGTTTTAATCGGTGGTGACTTCAACGCTAAGCAACCTTCATGGGGCTCTAGGATTATATGCGCTCGCGGCGGATTGCTCCGCGACGTCATAGATCTTCACGGCCTGGTGGCTGCCGGGCCTCCGACCCCTACCCACTTCCCTTTCAATCCCGGCTATCTCCCGGACGTCCTAGACTTCGTTGTCTCCAGAGGGATCAGAAGGCGGTTAGTGCTGAAGTCTCTAGCTGAGCTAGACTCGGATCACAACCCCGTTCTCGTGAACCTGGGACGCGCATTGTCCTTCATAGACCCCCCGAAAAACCCGACCTAAAGCGCACTGACTGGGACAGGTTTACGAATGTGTTGAGAGAGAGGTTGGGACCCACCCCTACCTTTCGAACAGCAGCAGAAATCGATCGCGGTGCGGAGTTCATAACTTCCGCCATCAAGGGGTCGCTCGAAGCTTAGACGCCGAGGCACCGTCCTAAGAGGGCGCCACAGGCTTCTTTGCCCGATTCTATCCTCAGGCACGTCCGGGAGAAAAATCGGCTGAGGAAGGCTTGGCAAATCTCGAGGGACCCGGTAGACAAGGCCAACTGGAGCCGCAAAGTCCATCCGGTTCGAAAGATGGTCCGAGAATACCGGAACAGTGTCTGGGAGGACAAGATTGGGAGCCTGTGCGTGCAGGACAGGTCCTTGTGGCAAATGACGAGGAACTTGATGCGGGTCCCCGCACCAAGGCCGCCTATTGTGAGTCGGAACGGGGTGGCCAACTCCGACCAGGAGAAGGCCGATGCTCTCGCTGAGCACTTAGAGGCGCAAATTGTACCGACTGACAACCCGTCAGACCCGGTGCACGTGGCGCAGGTCATCAGTGCGGTCTCGTACAGACCCTTGGATGAACCCGAACCCATGGAGGTGACAGAAATGTCACGGGCGATAGCCGCTCTAAGACAAAACAAGGCCCCCAGATCCGACGGTATCAGTAACGCGGTCCTCAGAAAGCTGCCCTTGGAGGCGATTAACTTCCTTGTGGAGTTATTCAACGCCGTCCTGTTCCTGAGTCACTTCCCCGAGCTCTGGAAGCATGCCAACGTCCTCTGCTTTCATAAACCGGGTAAGGACCCGGCCCTAGCTTCGTCCTACCGACCGATCAGCTTGCTCGACTGTCTGGGCAAGTTGTTCGAGAGACTAATACTGATGAGACTGACCCGACATTTTCGCGAGGGGGCATCTTGGTGGACGAGCAGTTCGGCTTTCGGGCGGGACACGCTACGTCTCATCAACTTGTCCGGCTCGTGGAACAGGTTACGAGGAACTTCAACATCAACAGGCTGACTGGTGCTGTCTTTCTTGACGTGGCAAAGGCCTTCGACCGTGTTTGGCACGAGGGTCTCCTTTTCAAACTCCTCTCCCTGGACCTGCCCTTCTACCTAGTTAAGGTTGTTCAATCTTATCTTTCCCATCGCACCTTTTCCACTACCTTTGGGAACGCCACCTCCCAAGTGAGAAGCATCCGGGCTGGAGTGCCGCAGGGTTCCATGGTGGGCCCGCTGCTCTTCAGTCTCTATGTGAACGACATTCCAAAATCCCCAGGCACCGAGTTGGCTCTGTATGCGGACGACACGGCTCTAGTAGCGGAGTCGTGGCGAGGGCAGCTGGTGGAGAGGCGACTCCAGACGCACCTGACGCAGTTGGAGGGGTGGCTGACAACCTGGAGAACAAGTATTAACGTGGAGAAGAGCACTGCAATGCTCTTCACATGAAAAAGAAAGTACTACAGGCCGGCCCCACTCCAGCTGTTCAGAGAACAGATAAGATGGGCGGACAGTGTTAAGTACCTGGGACTTACGCTGGACACAAAACTGACCTGGAGACGACAATGCAACGAAAGACTCAACAAGGCGAGGCAAAGGCTGGGAGTCCTAGGCCCACTGCTTAACAGGTGTAGCGCCCTGTCTACAAGGAACGGTCTGACGCTGTACAAGCAGCTGCTCAGTCCGATCCTCGACTATGCGTGTCCCGCTTGGGTCACCTGGCGGACACGTATATGAGGAGGATGCAGGCGTTCCAGAGCGTATGTCTGAGGATCATTGTGGGCGCACCTTGGTATGTCCAGAATGAGACTCTTCATCGCGACCTGGATATGCCTACCATCAAGGACCATTTCCGGAAACTGGCGCAGTCCTTCTACGCCAGACTTCCCGGTGCCACCAATCCTCTTATCCAGGGGCTTGGGAACTACGTCATCGACCCTGGTGGGTGTCATCGACGTCCCAAAGCCCTGCTCGGATAAGCGAGATGTGTCAACAGTGGTTTGGGAGGCTCTCACCCAGCCCCCCATAGAGTAGTGTCTCCGCACGTAACTCTAAAAACCTTTAGTCGGTTTCTCAAATTCTTATCCCCTTTTTTACCCCCAATATTACTAAAATTATGTAATCTTTGTTTCTTTGTTTCAGAACTTCGCGAAACGCGACAACCCGTTTTTAAATTTTTGCGAACCACACGGTGTGACCAATTGGTCGGTACGTGTTGGAACTTGCTCTCGTGCTCCCCTTCTGGAAGCATCGGAGCATGCCTTTTGTCTGTGTAGCTATTTTTTCAGTGGTGACCCAACCCTGGCAAACCACCGTTATGAAAGAGCACAATAAACCATCTTTATTCCTTTGAAAGAGCATTTCATCGTCACTCCCTATTCTCCCACGACTATCCCCGACCTCCCACCGCGACTCCGTGTTGCCGGGACGGTTATCCTGCCTCCCACCGCGACTCTGTGTTGCCGGGACTGTTCCCCTGCCTCCCACCGCGACTCCGTGTTGCCGGGACAGATCCTTACCTCCCACCGTGACTTCGTGTTGCCGGGACTCTGACCTATCACCCTCCAACCTTGACCGACCCTTCCGACGGTGAACCCACGGGATGGGATACACCCGCCGCGCCGGCAAGGCCCACCGACAAAAGACCTTAAGGAAGACGACGACCACAACGAAACAATACTCCACCCGTGGACCCATCTACTACGATCACCAGACCCCCAAACGTCAACACTCCGCTCCAGCATCGTCAAGAGTCCCTGCACCCGAGCTGGCCAACTCCTCCCCTCGTCTTCCCCTTTCACCAACCATCCGACCCCCACCTACTCCGATTTCCCCCTTCACCCCTGAGGGTTTCCATCTTCACGCCCTGGCCACCCCAGAACCCGCCTATGTTTTCTCCCCCATCTCCCTTCCCTACCCCCATCCACTGGACCCGCGAGATCGACGCATGGAAACCAAGGTCACCCGGAAACTGGACTTCGACCAACTAAACCACCAGTTACCCCTGAAGTACCAGTGAGAGGGATAACAACTTTAAACGGAATGCAAGTTTGATTGGGGTTGTGCATTATTAACTTTTTCTTTCCACTTGTAAAGTGCGCGTTTGATTTATTCTTGTGCATTCATAGAGTTTGCATTCATTTTTTTTTGTGTGTTTTTCTGTTAAGTTAAGGTAATTTTTTGGAATTTTTTGTGTCATGTTATGGATAATTTTTTGACACATTTTAAGTGATCAAATCTTGACCCTGATACAACAACATAACCAATGCTGAGAACAATTGCTTATTGTTCAAATAAAATACAAAAATATATAAAATAGATAGTTTTAATTGTTATTATACATTTAAGTTGGATATTCACGCTGGTGTAGTTTAATAAGTAGGCTACATATTACACAAAATAAAATAAAAATTATTACTCTAAACATTTTAACTGGAATTCAACATTTTAATACAAAGTGTTGACCCTTAGGGACCCAATATCAATATTTTTACTTTCTCGCTGCCTTACAGGTAGAGAGCAAGTATTGTGATCGTAAAAAAAGAAATCAAACTCAAGATTTTGTTGAATGTCGACGTTTCACGATCCTTCGAATCCGAAAAAGTTGTTTACACAATCCCGTCTGTCCGTCTGTCTGTCAATCTGTACCTCGGGCTGGAACCTAAACTATTTTAATGATTGGGCTAACACTCGGTATCTAAGGTTTTCATATGATTACCCCGAGGAAATTTTGGAATTTGATATCCAACCCTAAGATTAAGGGTAGTTTCCAAAAGGACTGAAAGAGAAAAAAAATCGATTTTATCACAAATGATTTTAACAATTTTGATTAAATTTCATTTTTAAATGTTGAATATTATTACAAACTAAATGGATAGCCTCAATTTTTCGTCGAAATGACTAAGGATTTCAGTCTGATGCGTAAATACTAATTGAGAAAAATTCCATTTTCTCATAATCGGCTATAACGATTTTGATTAAAGTTCGAACCTAGACGATAATTAATATTATAAACAAAATGGATATTTTTCATTTTCCCATGAAAATGACTTTTAGGGTTCCTTACAGAAGCAAAAATGTTTTATATCTCCGCAAATATTTAAGAGACTAAATACCTTATCACTGTACAATTTTAGTACTATTAAAAGTATAAAACTTTTATATGAAATATATTTTTATAAAACCAATAGTTTCCAATATATTGGCAAATATATCAATATAATTTTGTGAGCTTCAGTTGTGAAGAGATACTTAAGTTCAAATGCAATAATTCTCTAATGCCATAGAGTAATTAAATATAAGTCTCTCAGAAAGTTTGTTATTATTCCTTTAACCTCTTAGGTTAAGTGTTTGTACATCACAGGGGTGAATCCAGGATTTTCGTAAGGGTGGGAGGCTGCGGCTGCTCCTTTCGGGAACGAGTCGGGGGTGGGGGGCCTTCAAAAAATTTTGAATTAAAAATATGCTTGGTTAAATTAATCCAACCCCATCCCCAGTACATTAATGTAATTAGAAAGTAGGTGTTTAACTCAAACAGTTAGTAAGACGCGGTACTAAAACAAACTATATATATTCTACACGTTTCGTATTACTTTCTTTCGACATCTCGGAGCAAAGATAAAAAAAAATCTTCAAAAAAATTGAGCTGAAGATTTTGATAAATGTCGACCCTTTGAATATAAATGTGTTTTTCACAATCCTGAATATCTGTCTGTCTGTCCGTTTGTCTATACCCGGGCTAGAGCCGAAACAATATTACTAATTGGGTCAAGACCTTGTATCTAGTGGTTTTTTTAATGTCCCCAGAGGGATTTTTGGGATTAGATACTTAGCCCTAGAATCAAGTTATTTTTACTAAAGGTCATAAAGAGAATATATAAATTTTTTCAAAATTATTCTAACGATTTTAATTATATTTTATATCTAAACACTGTTTATAATTACAAAAAAGATGGCTATCCTTATATTATCATGAAAAAGACTTACATGGAGAAAATTTACC
Source organism: Timema cristinae (assembly GCA_039000515.1). Lineage (NCBI taxonomy): Eukaryota > Metazoa > Arthropoda > Insecta > Phasmatodea > Timematidae > Timema > Timema cristinae. The sequence goes on along the minus strand of JBCFYV010001885.1, from coordinate 41,064 downwards.
AATATTCATGATTTCTCCACAACTATTTGAGAAATGAATTAACTTATTTTGTAAAGTTGTAATATAATAATAATAATTAAAATCTTGTATTTGAAATATATTTACTACAAATTTTAAATTAAATTAAGAAAAAAATCGATAATTAATACCGTATTATATAGAGATGTTTTATTTTGGTGAATATAATTGCACAAAATAATATACCTTCGTCTAATATGACACGATATTACCAGATTAATTATACTGTACTGTTGGTTATAGAATGACCTTAGGTCTATCTACCTTGAAGCTCCGGATAGTGTCATGTAATGAAATCTATTGGACTAAAATTAATTAGTCGGTGACCTGGTGGTCTAGGGGTAAGGTGTCAGACTTCTATGCTGGCGGCCGGGGTTCAATCCTCGGTCCCGGCAAAGATTTATCTGATTACCAAACCCTTCCTTCACCTCTGACAAGACATCTTGTGAATGTGAGGAATGCCAGGCCTCCACCGTGGTTCGGATTCCACGTTAAACTGTAGGTCTTCCATTTCATCTCACAATCACCCTACCATTACACATTAGCGTAAGTGCGTATAACCCGAACGGGTAGTAAGACGCGGTGCTAATAATAATAATAATAATAATAATAATAATAAAATTAAATTAGGAAGGAAGTGGCGATCGGGAACGGGTATTTGAGGAACTAAAGCTTTTAATAAACTTTTATAAACGAATAATTCAATTTTGGTTATCATTATTAAATAATTACATCTCTTTGTACCTTTTTTATGTATTTAATTTTTCCTTAAATTACTTTTTATACTATGTTTTTTTGAAAATGTAAAGTCTTCAACTAAAATTTTATTGGTCCATTTTTCTTATCTTAAAAAACTTGTCACTGATTGGCCATCTCCTAAGATATGTATTTCCTGATTTGTAAGTGACGCCGTTGTCTCGGCCTATTTCCTTTTTGGCTGTAATACTGGTGAGACGTGATATTTTACTTTCTTCCTTTATTTTAAATAATTAGGGATTTTTTTCCAAATTAACATGTAGTCGTTTTCCTTTTTATTTTATTTCTTATTTTAGTATTATGAAGTAAAGTTTCCGTGTAGTTTTATATTTTTATTATGATCTTTTAAGTTTTTATTATTAAATAACCTTTTGTATTAGAATGTAACTTCAAATTTGTCAACCATGTGGCCGGGTTTTTCTTTGATGCTATTATTTTTTATCAATCGACATCCTACATATCACAATAGTTAAATAATAACAATACTAGGAATTATGTATGATAGTTGAAGACTATTTTCTTTATCTTTATTAATTTTATGTTTGTTTCTATGATCTTCTGATGGAGACATCTTTTGTGATGGGTGTTTGTAACAAATCGGTAAGGTAGTGAATGTAAAACGTTTCCTTTTTTTGTTTTGTTTTTAAATCTTTTTAAATTTTGTTTTTCTCTTAATAAATTTTAAATATTTTTGTAAATGGATTGTGATTTAAACCACCTCGTGGAAAACCACGTGTTTTGTATTATCCCCCACCTTTTGTTTTTTTGTTAATTAGTATTTTACTTAGTTCTTTTTCAGTCTTGACTAAGTAGAAAAAAAAGGTTTTTTTTTTAGATATATATTTAAACTTCAATAAGTGTCTGGTTACCTTTAAAATGAGGCGATCAGTACAATACGGATGGTTTACACAATTGTAATATTCTAGTGACAATACGTAGAGAAAGTTAAGAAGTGGAGTTGTTAGAAAACAGTCTTTCAAAGAAAGCTAATTATAATATGGCATTTTAATAATATATTCATGTATTTTAAGATCTTTATAAAGAGTTCTGAAAAAATACTGTGATTTTCCAAGTAAGTTACGACAAAAAGTGAGAGATGTTTTAGAATTTTTGACTATTTGATCGCGGTAAACACGATGCCGCCCGGATTTACCCTATAATAACTTAAAAATGCAGTTATCTTGCGAGACAACTGAAATGTATCCATTTAGACATTTCTTAAAAAACACAACAAATAAAACGTCTTATTTGTATCCATTTTCATAATATCCATAAAATCCTTAATTGCCTCCATTCTGAATGGTCTACATTCAGACATTTTTTAAACAAGCACCACAAATAAAAAGTCTGATTTGTATCTACTAGAAATATTAGCATATTATCAACAAAATCAGGAATTATATCATTTAATTGCGGTGAAACATGTCTGATAGATGGCAGCAGTAGAGAGACTCCTTAACACATTCCGTAGTTATTAGAGAGCAGCACTATCACTATGCCAATATAAAAGTATATATTTTTTTATATTATTATCTTATTATTTTAAAACCTAAATTTGGATTTTTAATTAATATACAAGTTTTTATAAAAGTTAGATAATTAAATATATGTATAAAATGCTTGTTTTTACACTAAGATATATCTATATTTATATATGAATAACCATAGGTTCATATTAATGGAAATCCTGTATTTATATAATATTTTATGAAAAATTTGACAACAGTAGTTAATTTAACAACGCCATTTTATTATTGGACTGATCAATTCCACATCAATAATAAATTACACACTATAACCAAAATAAGCCAAATAAAAATAACAAAACATATAAACATATGTATGTATATATATATATATATATATATATATGATTCCAAAACTCTTTAACATTATGTTTGATTGGGATTATAACATAAATTTGAGTAGTTTGACCTAAACAGTGTGAAGTACATATTTTTATAAGTAAAATACAGAAATAAACACATATTTAAGGCGCTTCAGGGCCCAAATCAAAATTTGTGTCAAGAGAACAAAGTGGGGCCCTGACAGTTAATTCAATTCTACCTCATAAATGTGCTTAGTTCTAGACCCTACCGATCCGAACAATTTGAACAAAACTTAACGATGAAACCTATTTTTTTTAAAAGAAAGGTCCTGCATTAAACACATACTTAAGGTGTTTCACCCAAAATTGGTGTCAAGAATGCAATGCAGAGCTATGATAGTAAAATTAACTATCTATCCAAACATATAAGTGTGCATGGGCCTAGAACCTACATATAGAAGCAATTTAACCTAAACACATTTCTATAAAAAATCTTGAATAACAAACTTATTTAAGACACCCCAGGACACATAAAGTGCACAAAGCAGGACCCTGATAGCAAAATCGTTTCCACACCCAAATATATGTGCATAGGCATAAACGCTACAGACTTTAGCAATTTGAACAAAATTTAGGCATGAATCAATTTTTTTTTTTTTTTTTAGAAAAATCATGCTTTATACACATATTTAAGGGACTCCAGGGCCCAAACTGTAATTTCTGACAAGAGCATAAAACGGGGCCCTGATAGTATAATCAATCTCTATCCAAATATATAAGAGTGCATAAGCCTAGATCCTAAATATCCCAGCAATTTGACCCAAATTTGGGGATGAACGTACTTTATTTAAGTATTATTATTATTATTATTATTATTATTATTATTATTAGCACCGCGTCTTACTACCCGTTCGGCTTATACGCACTTACGCTAATGTGTAGTGGTAGGGTGATTGTGAGATGAAATGGAGGACCTACAGTTTAACGTGGAATCCGAACCACGGTGGAGGCCTGGCATTCCCCACATTCACAAGATGTCTTGTCAGAGGTGTAGGAAGGGTTTTGTAATCAGATAAATCTGTGCCGGGACCGAGGATTGAGCCCCGGCCGCCAGCACAGAAGTCTGACACCTTACTCCTAGACCACCAGGTCACCTTTATTTAAGTGAAATCTTGCATAACAAACGTCATAAAGATTAAGTTTCTTCAGCGTCAAAATATGCTGTGCAGGAGAAATCCATCTCGTTTTAATAAACGACATAACCTGACAGGGATTAAAACCAGAGTACTTTTATTTGGCAAGATAAAGCTCTATCAGGTAACTCAAAATAATGGTATATCAATTATTTGGTTGGTTATCAAGTTAATTCTAATAATTGCCGGTAGATTACACATAAATCTATCACTATACATATGAAACAAACATTCTAAATTTGTAATTCTAGTAGATGATGATCAAGTATTAGCAATTTAGACGTTCAATAAAGTATTGTTGCAGTTAACCTTACTCAACTTTATTATAAAATATCAATATAATAAATAGACGCCAATGTGTTATATTCCTACAGAAAATACGTGTTTTTGTCATGGAATACCTTGAATAGATGGCAGAGTATCTTAGTATCATCTTATCCTTTTAGCCTAGTAATGTCGTGGATTATATATTACACTATCTCGTGGAATTATGTCGTTTATATTTCTTATAAATGTTAGCTTCATTAAACAAAATCTTTTTTTTATTTTTTTAATTCACGCAATGAATAGTATTTGTTGCCAGGAAACATGATGTTTTTGAATTTATTATAATAGTGGTTTCCTAGATACATATTATTGTTGTTTTATTTTATCTATATAAAATGTTAAGTTTTCATACGTATGGTAAATAATCAAATGAAACTATGTTTGTGAGTAGAAGAATATTTTAATAATATATGCATCGCTATTTAAAATTTCTAGTTGTGTGTTCCTTCAACAGCCAGTAAAATAGACTCCAAATATTTACAATATTATAATAATAATAATAATAATATTTAGCACCGCGTCTTTACTACCCGTTCGGGTTATACGCTTTAAGTACTAATTACGCTAATGGATTAGGAATTGTGAAGGTTGAATTAGAGGAACTGAACCCGCATTTGCGTGGAGGGTGAGTGGAAAACCATTTTAGGAACCCCCCCCAGTTCACCCGACCGAGATTCGAACCTCGATCTCCCCGTCCTCAGCAGTCGAGCTCAACACGACAAGCGCGTTAGCCAACTACGCCACCGAGGCGGGTATTTACAGTGTAAGATCCCTTCTTCTTTTTAAAAAATCTAAAAAATTTAAATATCAAATTAGCCCTTTTAACACAAAATCTAAATAAATTGTTCTTCGACTCAAATCGTTATTTTTTTTTAAAAACTCTGCAAAATTTAAAGCCATAATGAAGACGGTATGTTAAATATACCTTATGATGGATTCTTGAAGTATTATTTGTTTGTATTGTTTGATATAAATCATTTGAACAACATTTATTATTGGGGAACAACAGCTATTCAGTAATCTTGAATAAGTAAAGTTCTAATTAACGTAAAAGTACTATGTGTAATTGCTAATAAAATATACCATTATGATTTATTAGAGTTGAGCACGTTTTCACCCCTAGGTTACAGAAGGGAGGCACGGTCATTATTTTCTGTCTTCGATATCACGAATATTTCAGAAACTGCGAGATATGTATAACTTTTAAGTTATTCTCATAAACATAAAGATATATCATTGCAATGGTAATTTTTTGACCTTAAGCTTACTACTATTAACAGTAATGAAAGTCAGTTAAAGAAGTTTCATAATCTTTTTAGTCAAGATATCGTTTATTTTATTAATTACAATTCAAAGAAACCATTACAGAAATTAGTCCACGGATCCCCTGGATATTGTCCACGGATTCCTTGGGATCCACGAAGCACAGTTCGTGCGCTTAGTATGTTGATTTGTTCTTTCCTTTTTTTACTTTTCGAAGATATTTTATGGTTGAATTGTGTTGATCATATGATTCATATTAATTTTAAAAGCTCTGGACAATTTATGATTCATATTAATGAATAAGAACTGATGTCCATATTTAAGTATGAAAATACTAAGTAACTGGCCACACAAAGAACACATATTGAAGTTGATAGTTTAGATACTACAGCAAACAATATAGCATTTGATAGGATTAGTGAGTTCAAATATTTAGAAATAATTCTAACTAACAATAACAATATTAGTTTAGAAATTAGGAAAAGATTACAGTCGGGAAATGCGTGTTATTACTCAGTCAGCAAGTTGTTGGATTCTTGCCTGCCGTCGAGAAAAGTAAAACACAGAATATACAAAACCACATTTTTGCCGTTGTTTTCTATGAGTGTGAAAAGTGATTTCTTAACTTTAATGACAGAAATAAATTTAGGAAGTACGAAAACACGGTGCTTAGGAAGATATTTGTTCCATAAATGTATGAATATATTGGGGATGGAGGAGGATACATAATGATGAGCTGCATACCCTGCACTCATCATCAGACATTGATAGGGTAGTAAAATCTCTCGGGTTACAGTGGGTAGGTTATGTATCGTGAATGGGATAATCTTGAACTTCGTTCGAGGTATTGAATGGTGAACCCGATGGGAAAAGACCACTGGGAAGACCTAGACCTACATGGGAGGATAGCATGTGGATAGACTTGAGAAAGATAGGATGTAATGAGATATATTGGATAGAAATACCTCAAGATAGGGATAGGTGGCGTACTTTTGTGAGTGCGGCAATGAACTTTAGAGCTTTTAATGCTATAGTGTAACTAAGTAAAGTAAGTCTATGTTAAAATATAGTCCATGTTTTAATAATTATCTTAATATCATCTACCATCACTTGTGATATCTATAATTAGATTAAAAAAGAACTTGTTTATCTTACGAAGATTCCCGAAGGGACGATAGCAGCTGAATGATGTGCGCATGTGCGTGAATTAGCTGGGTAGCTTTCCGACCAAACCACTTAAGACACACCAGTAAATGTATTGTATTCTTTAACAAGTACATAATTTTAATAAAGAATTGGTGATTATTTGATCTCAAAACACAATAGTTCAAGAGTTGTGTATGAGTTAACATATTTTCTCCCATTTTATCACTTGCTCATTCATTATACTAAGGTGATGTATTGAGTGTTAGCTGATGAACTTTCGTTCAGCAAGATATAAATATAAGTTGATCACAATAAATATTTGCAATCTGTGAAAGGTCACTACTTTTTAAATTTATGAGAAGTTCAAAAGTAACCAAACTACATTATTTTGAACCATACTTTTGGTTAGTAGGACTATTGTTCTTTGTATGCCAACGTTGTTTTATTTTATCTCATTTTGTAGTAGATAACATCTCTATTCATAATAAATTTATATTTTTCAATTTAGATATAACAAATTTGTTACGAGTGACCAGTAACAAATATTATTACACTTATGGTTTTAACTGTACTGAATGTAGAAGAGAGGTTTGAGTGGCCTTGTTAAGTACAAGCTTTTTCTTAGTAAAGAATAGAGTTATAAAGATTGGCCCATTTCATTTAGCGTGGAAATGCAGAGCCATAGGAATAAACGGTTATCTTCAAGACTGTTTATTGTTTTGCAAATTTATTTTCGGAAACTGTTTGTTCAATATTAGAAGCATGTTGATAATTATTATTGATTTAATTTTTATACACACACATGCACTATAATTTTAACAGTGATCAAATATCAATAATTTTGATCTTTTTGGTCTTTGTTGGCCCAGAAGGATAATTTGGTCGTATGTGGAGCCATGCCACGCCGTTCACCCTCCCCCTTACCTAAACCTTCCCAAAAAATAGGTTTTTGTCTTCACTTGACAGGGGAAGGGCCTTAAGTTTTCTGCTATTTGATTATTAATTAAAGTTAAAAAAAATTATCAGCGAGTTAAATCCATTGTTTTCAAAGGAGTGAGAGACATTTACTGCCACATACGTCTTACTCAATCACTACTTCTGTAAGAAAGTTATTTCCTCGTGAGTTTTCAGTGATTCCCTTTTAAGTTTGACATCAAAGATATTAAAAAATAAAGACGCAATGCAGCATATGCGCTTTATTTGATTTGATTAAAAATTAATATCAATCTTCTTTTAAAATCTGAGTTTAAAATTCGGAGTTAGATGAGGGAAAGAATTTCTTTATAAACTTTCTTATTTGTATGCTTAGGAAAAGGCACCAATATTATATGTGCAAGATTCAAGAATTTTATTTATAACAAGAATATTGAGACTTTATTTTATTGAAACGCGTGGCAGGGTACGGGTTAGACGTTACTCATCAAATACATTTGAAACACAAAATAAGTTGAAACAAGCAGATGCACATTCCACATTAATTTTAATCTAGATCTATATTATGATATCAGGGTAATGGAAGAAAGTAGGAAAAGGTTGACATTAAATGGTATCAGACAGATATTAGTTTAGAGATTACTGCCAACCACATATCATTCGATAGATTTAATGAGGTTTAATATTTATCATAACCATTAAAAACTATGTTAGATTTGAAATAAGTAAAATAATAAAGTCGGGAAATGCCTGTTATTACTCGGTCATTAAGTTGTTGATATCTCTCCTGATTTCAGGGAATGTAAAACTCAGAATATACAAAACAATTTTACCAGTTCTTCTCTTTGGGCGTGAAACGTGTTTTCTTACCTTACATGAGAAGAACAAATATAGGATGTTCAAAATATGTGCTTAGGAAGATATTTGGTTCAAAAATGGATGATGCTACTGGCGATTGGAAGGAGGTTATATAATGATGAAATACATACCAAGTAGGCATAAAAAGAAATTGTTTGGATAGTCAAGTCTCTTAGATTATGGGTTACAGGACATGAAGCGTGAATGGGAGAATCTAGAACTGTGCTCAGGATATTGACCGGCAAATCCAATGGGAAAAGTCCATTTGGAAGACCAAGACATAGATGGGAGGGTAAAATATAGTAATAGGTGGCGTACTTTTGTTGGTGCGGCAATGAAATTTAAAGTTCCTGACACCTTAAAATAAGTAAGATATCTTAAAACTACAACCAGCTGTAGCGACGATCGGGTAGCCAAATTATGGGGGAGACCATAAACTCTTAGGTAGAATAGGCCAACCTCATCATAAATATTATGTAATTGATTTAAAAGATTTCAATTATAGTCTACATAAGTGGCTATCAAACTTGTATTCTTCTCATACCTCCTGGGAATATTTATATTACTGGCATACCTCGTGTTTAATAAAAGTTATATAATAAAATATCTATATTTATTTGTGTGGATTTACAGTTTACTTTACACAACTACATGTATTAATAAAGAAAAAAATGACATGATTGATTGAACAAGTCTCCCAAAATTATCAATATTACAACAAAGTGGCACTTCACCACATAGTTATTAACAGTGTTACTAACTGTACAATCTGGATACTACTTTTACAATAATTCCACAGCTTCATTGGTAGGAGTAGAAAGACCGACAATACTTGGGACCTGGGCTCTGTTTCATAAAGCTAAGAAATTGACAATCGTCAGTTAAGTCACCAGCATTGTCATAGAAAGCGACTATTTACTGTGTTTCTTGAATTCTTTCACTGGTCACTTGTCAAACCAAGGCTGGTCAAGTGGACAAGTATTCAGGTAATCAATTTTTTTATCACCACGTCTTAGTACATGTTCAGTTTACACGTAGGCCTGTACATTATGATCAGTCAAGTCATTATAGTAAAAAAAATGAAGTTAGGGATAAATAATGAGCTAGCTAATTTTAGTATGTATTTTCATTCAATAGTTATAATATTTAAAAAGTCACCATAATTTCTTTGTACGGAACATATTTACAGTCAATAATAAATTCCAAGAATGAGTTTTAAGACAATATCTGTTTATCTATTTGTCAAATGACAAAGTTATAAGGTTTCTATTCAAATATGTAGATTAGAAAATTTCCTACAAAAAAGGTTATATATATCTTTATCACATATTCTACACTTGTGCAAAATCTCCAATGATAAACTTAAACTCAAGTAGTTATCTTACTTGTTAGGATAATCTTATATAATAAAGTAAAATAACGTTTATAAAAGGTGAGCTGGAGGTCTAGGGGTAAGGTGTCGGACTTCTGTTCAGGGGTCCGGGGTTCAATCCTCGGTCCCGGCACAGATTTATCTGATTGCCAAACCATTCCTTCACCTCTGACAAGACGTGTATTAATCACAACTTGTGAATGTGAGGAATGCCAGGCCGCCACCGTGGTTCGGATTCCACGTTAAACTGTAGGTCCTCCATTTCATCTCACAATCACCCTACCATTACACATTAGTTTAAGTGCGTATAACCCGAAAGGGTAGTAAGACGCGGTGATAATAATAATAATAATAATAATAATAATAATAAAAATAATAATAATAACATTTATAACGTGGTAAACCATTTATTTAAAATTCGAAGTAGTGTAACCGACCGTGATATGACGCTGATCTCCCCGTCCTTGGCAGTCTAGTCCATCAGGGGAGTATCGTGTAAGACCGTGCGGCCGCCAAGGCGGGCAAATTATGTTACTGTTGAATATTTCTTTAATAGCTGAACTTAAAACGTGACATCAACCAATACTTTTTTGAAGGTACCACTATTATGTTATATCTCCATTATTTACCCCCACTCTGTTTCGCATGGCTGCAAAATTCTAATAACTGGCGACAATTTTCTGGACTTCAACCAATATCGTATCGTTTACTAACCCTCTCTACCCACCCGCAACCTACGTAAGCTTCTATTCTATTTCCTAATGAAACTATAGTTACGGTTCAAAAGTATATAGCAATGTAATATATTGTGTTGGTACAAGGCAAAAATTATAACTTCATTAGTGTGCACATATTTTAATTCACTGACGCAGAAAAAATTATGCACTACCTATTTGATGCCAAATAAATTCTAATTCTAATACAACACTATAATATTCCAAGGTAAGTAATATATGATTATTTATGAGAATCTGTGCATAAGATATGCCCATTAAATTAAAACAATAAAGTATGTACTGATCATAACTCTACAACTTGAGTGTTAAGAGATCCTATCACTATTAATAATTAGTGGTTAGTTAGGTTAAATGAATTAAGATGTGTCTGTCCTCTTACGAACTTATTTAAATACCGAACAAAATGTCTTAGTAAAACAGAGAATGAAGGTTTAATTGTAGTCCTGATTTAGGTGCTATTAAATAGAAAGTTCTTACATGTATAAGTCTTCCTTCTTTCTTTTTCTTGATAAAAAGACTTCAAAGATCTGCTTTCATAACATCTAAGTATTTAAAGATGAATATCTCTCATTTCTGGTAGTTAGTGTAGGTTAAATTTATATTCGCTCTGGTGCTAAGTAGTCGAACTTTAAAACATAATGTCTCACAGTAGAATTTACGAAGTAAAATAAGATAAAATTGAACTAATATATCGCACCAAACTAGTTTTACTATTCTGTAAACCAAAGCGTCCGTTAAATGTTGGTTTCTTCCTAAAAAAAACTGTTGCCATGTTAACCAAACAATTAAAATAATCAAAATAAAATAATGTAGCAGCGAATAGAGGATTGAATATTAGTATTGAAAATTTAATTATTATTATTATTAGCACCACGTCTTACTACCCGTTCGGGTTATACGTATTTACGCTAACGTGTAATGGTAGGGTGATTGTGAGATGAAATGAAGGACCTACAGTTTAACGTGGAATCCGAACCACGGTGGCGACCTGGCATTCCACACATTCACAAGATGTCTTGTCAGAGGTGTAGGAAGGGTTTGGAAATCAGATAAATCTGTGCCGGGACCGAGGATTGAACCCCGGCCGCCAGCATAGAAGTCTAACACCTTACCCCTAGACCACCAGGTCACCCGAAAATTTAATGGTGTTGTTCATGGAGAATAAAAAAAAATCAAGTTGAAAAATATTTAAAAAGATGACACAGAAATATGGTGAATATTATCTACAGTTTATAGCTAAAATTATTATGAAGAACTCCGTGACTACCTACAGTATGAATTGGCTCCATGTATTTGGGCGCTCTTTAATGAATTGGGAATACGCAAAACTAAAAACCATCTTTGTTCGATAGCATTGAACCAAAAGTAGTCGAACTTATTGCTGCAAATATTACGTATGTCATTAATGGAGGATTTCTTTTGTATCATTTTGTATTGCATCAAGATAATAATTTAGATCATATTGTTGTGGCAGATATTAAATATGTGGGGTTTAATTTGTGTACAATTGTTGTATTTGATGAATATGAGGGGGTGAGTTCCAAAACTCATCTTATCCATAAATTGAAAAAAATAAGTTGACACTTGAATCTTGTTCTCTTGGTGTTACTGCATCCGATTCCGATATTATTTTGCTCCTTAACCTACTACATCCATTTATTTTTACATGTTGAAAACATGTGTTGTTTCCAGAACTTGCCTTATCCTCATATAGTTTGGTTACAAAACTCACATCATCCTCAATATCAATTTGCTATTTTTCTTTTCAAAGCTTACCTAATCCAATAGTACTGCATAACATGTTAGATAATGTTTTTCAAAACTGATTTCATTCCACAATTATGCTTTATTTTAGAATGGCATGTTGTAGTCGAATAAAATACATTTGAGCTTGTGGAAATAACATTTTAAAATGTTGGCAACATTGTTAAATGGTAAATAGAACAAGTGAACCAAAATTATCAGCTGTGCCTGATGCCAATATTATTCACTTTCGTTGTTTATCGTTTTCACTATATAATTTGCATCCATACCATTATTATTAATAGTTTGAATAAGTAATATGCAATGGATAGTGAAAATACAGTTATAATAGCTGAAGGAAGAGGGAGAAGAAAGAAACGTGACAAAACTTCCTGGCGTAAAGAGAAGCTGAAAGCGGAAAGGTAAGCAGAAATAACCTTGATATTATTCATTATTTATATTTGCTGGACCTTCAGCACTTAGAACTTTGTGTGTGTGTTGCAGATGTAAACCAAAATAACTACCTCGTAGACCTGACTGCACACACCGAAAGAAGACTTTTCAGTGCTGTGACCTGCCTATGCAAGATATCCGTCGTTTTCATGAAGCGTTTTACTCAAATAAAGACAAAGTGTCACAGGACAATTTCATACTGCAGTACACAGTACAGCACAATCCAAAACGTAGACGTCCAAGTGAAAAAGAAGGACCTGAAAAAGGTGTAACAATCTCGTATTATATAAGGTCTAAAAAGCGTGGCCTTATGCAGGTATGTGGTGAAGCTTTTTTGTCAATACTTGGGATTTCTAAATTCAGAGTTCAAAATATTTGTAAACAACATCTAAAGACAGGAAGATCTCCTTCAGAAAAGCGTGGTGGGGACACGAGATCAAGAAAGTACAGTGACAAAAAAACTCTTGTTCAAAATTACATACAAAATATTAAATGTGTTGAGTCTCACTACACCCGTGAACAGAGTGTTAGACAATACCTTCCTAGTGGTGGCAGTGTACGAAAATTGTGGGAAGCCTACAATAATGGAGCTGATGTCCATAATAAGGTCAAGTATCATTACTTCTGGGATATTTTTATGAACGATTTCAATATCAGTTTCAAGTCTCCAGCCACGGATGCATGCTCCGAGTGCATTAGGTTGAAATCAGTAATTACTGCCACAACCGATCAGCAGAAAGCTGAAGCAATGGCCAAATATACGGTGCATAAATTAAAAGCTAAATCATTTCACGATATGTTGAAAACCACAAGCAATGATGGGGTATTTAAATTCTCATTTGACTGTCAGAAGAATTTGGTTTTACCAAAAGTTCCCGATCAAGCTGCCTACTATTCCAGGCAGCTCTATCAATATAACATGACTCTTTGTGAAGGGCACTCCAAGAATAAACAAAGTACGGACACTGTACATATTTTTACTTGGTCTGAAGGGCAGCGCTTGAAAGGATCAAATGAGATAGCATCTATTGTTTATTATTATCTTTGTCATGCAGATCTGACTAATATTGAGCAAATACACATTTTTGCAGATGGCTGTCCAGGCCAAAACAAGAATATAACCATGATAGGCATGCTTGCCAAATGGCTTGTTCTAGATTCTGCCGACAATGTGAAGTCTGTTAACATTATATTTCCAGTTGTTGGTCATTCCTACCTTCCTTCTGACCGTGTTTTCGGCCGAATCGAAAAAGAAATAAGGAAGAAAGACACCATCATCCAACCACAAGAATATAAAGATATTTTTTGTAAATATGGAACTGTAAAAAATGTAGGCTCAGATGTGCCTATCCATAATTGGAAATCCTCTGTAGCTGATGTCATTAAAGCCCCTGGTCAGTTACACTTTAAGTTTTCTCCAACAAAGAGGATCACACTAAAGAAAACCAAGAACAAGAACATTGTCATGAAAGGAGAAATCAACTACCGAGTGGATACAGGAACTTTTAAACCATTTTTGAAGAAAGGTAAAAGTCTACATTCAATCAATCCTGAGCCGCTACCATCCCAAGTTCCAGTGAAAGCAGAAAAAATTGAAGATGTCAAGAAATTGTTAAACAAACATTTTGGAGAAGGATGGGATGAACAGGATGGAATGGACTACTACAGGCAGGTGCTTCTGTATTCTACAGAAAGTGAGGTAGAAGATATTTATGAAGCAGAAATACCACTACCTGAAGACTGTGAGGATCTCAGAATTTGAAATATCTCAAGTAATTTAGTGAAAATTTAAAAACATTGTGTGTTACATTAACTGTATTTAACTTTTTTAATAGACATTGAGTAATATTTTATACTGCGTAATACTTTCATGTTATTCATTTTGTTTTGAAGCTTCTATTGCATTCTACTCTATGTATGCTCTTTGCACCAAAACTGACCTTATCCTATTTGTTTGTTTCCATAACTGCTTTTGTACATTGATTTGTAGCAAAACTCTTCTTATCTAAATATTTTAATTAAATATCTTTTATACCATTTTTCTTTCTAGATTTATAATCCTAATTGTATTCACATAATATATAATTAAAAGTTGGACTTCTTAACATCAACGCAGAGTCAGAAAAAGTTTTTCGCATTTTACTCAAAATCACTTCATGTGGATGAGACAAGTTTTGGAACTCACCCCCTCATATAATGAGTGAAAACAGAAAAATTAAAAAGATTTGTAACAACTACATCGATCCTCCAAACTTAATGTATCAACTGAGGCTCTCTTCGATGAAACTATGAATGTTACGATGAATCGAGTAAAATTCCTTTCCAACACACACAACAAAATCTGACTAGTCTTGATGGTGTCAGAAAAGTTCGAAGCTAATAATTCCATTATTAATCAAGTTCAAGACGATGCTGACGTATTGATTACTGAAGCAAGATTCAAGCAGCCGTGTAGAAATATAACACTTGTTTTTGTTGGAGATTATGTAGTCTTTTAGTGTTTCTTATAGCTCCCAAAACTAAATTGAAAGAAGTTTTCTTTCTTAAAACCGGTAAAGGGGAGGTCAAGAGGAAAATATATTCTTCAGGAAGTTTTGAGCAATATGAAAGAAGTAAAGATCATATTTTATTCTTACACGCAATCACTGGTTGTGAAATAGAGCATCTGCCATTTTTAACGAGGATAAATTAAAATCTTGGAATATATTAAAAAAGCATGAGTATTTACAAGTTTTGGTTTTATTACAATTTAACATGTTGTCTTGTCTTTTTAACGTATTATCATTTTTAACATGTTTTGTCTTTTTAACGTGTTATATTATAATATGTTTGTTTTGTATTTTTATTGGAGTGATACACTTGTGGTTTTTTTTTTAGCAGGTGTATCACTTAATTTATACCAAGAGGCCATTTGAGCACTCCTATGGAGTGTCTCAGATGGTGAATGTTTTATCTCTTTCCCCTATGGAGATTTTATTATGTTTTTCATATATTTCAAGGCCCTAATGACCTCGATGTGTCGATGGGCCTTTAATAATAATAATAATGATAATAATAATATACTACAGAGAAGAGTAAGCATTTCTTGGAAAGTTAGGCGAGCTTTGCCTAAAACTCACTTCAAAAGTTTTTTTATTACTCTTATTAACCTTTCCCAGAATCCTCCCACTATGGACCACTTGGGGGTTAAATTTCCAAGTGATACGTTCAACCGATCTATGTTTAGAAGTCTTTTCCCATTCAAGTGTTTGAAAAGCGTTATTGGCACCGGTGAAGTTGGGTGTCATTGTCAGAATAAATAACAAAAGGACGCCCTGTTTGAGCTAGAAAACTCTGGAAAACTTGAAGGAAAGCTTCGGTGGAGAGAGAAGTAATCAAATCCAGATGTACTGTGCGGTGGATAGCACAAGTTAAAACTGTTAGGATTATTAAATAAATGCCGAATATATTAGAGATAGTTTTATTAGTTTACTTATTGAGAAATGGAGGCATACAATAAACAAGTAATACCAAGACGGCCATTTTTAGACTGGATGAGTTAATGAACAGATAAACAAAAGAAGCACGCTATACATAGAGATAGGTAGGCCTACATCACAATAGAGGTATGAAAATACATTAATATTCTAACACCATCCCATAATTGAATACCTCTAGCAATCAATAAACACAATAATGTTCATTAATCTTATGATTGATATGCAAAAAATCAATTAACTATTCTTAGCTCTTTTACACAGCTTTCATGTTTAACCTTAGAGAGAGGTTTTGTTAAGACATCTGCTAATCTGTTTTGACCTCTGATCAGTAACAGAGTTTTTGGCCAAATGTATGGCTCCTCTATTGTCACAAAATACATCAGTAGGATTTACGGTTCTTTCAGGATCTATTTCAGAAATTAAAGTTGGAGCCACAATGATTCCTGAGCCGTGAAGGTCATGGCCATGTACTCTGCTTAACAAGTAGACAACGCAATTTTTTGTTTGTTTTTTACTGCACCATGAAATGAGGCCATTTTGTAACTTGAAACAAGAGCCAGTTACTGAGTACCTGTTATTGATTTTGTTACCCCAGTCTGAGTCACTAAAGCCCATTAAATTTCTATTTCCCGATTTACTGAATTCTAATTTAAAACCCATCGTTCCTTTAAGATATCTGAAAATTCTCTTGACACATAACCAGTGAACCCCTTTGTAAGATTGATTTACCTACTAAGTAAGTTAACAGCAAAGCAAATGTCTGGCCTGGAAATTTGTGATAAATACAATAGACTACCAATAGCTTCTTGATACGGGACACTTGGATCCTGTACTTCTGCCGAGTCTTCATCTTGAAAATCCAGTCCAGGGTCAAGCGGAGTTGAGACCGCTTTCGCTTCAATCATGTTAAACCGGGTCAGTATTTTCTTGGGGTATTCTTTTTGTGAAATCCAAATCTTGCCTACTTTTCGGTCTCTGGTGATTACCATTCCAAGGCAGTCTCTTACTACACCGAGGTCTTTCATCTCTAATTTCTTGTTGAGTGCTTGCTTCACCTTCTCTTTCAATTTCTTGTTGTTTGAAAATAATAGCAAATCATCGACATACATGGCAATAATTAAAATATAAGTACCATTTCGTTGGTAATAAACACATGGGTCAGCATTTGATCTGGTGAATCCTAAGTCTGTTAAGACTTGATAAATTTTCAAGTCTGGTTTTGTATGTTGGAGGTTTTGTTTTATTGCTAGGTTCTACCTAAAGTACCCATTTGCTGTTAAGAGGCTTGACATTTTCCGGAAGATCAACGACTTCAAATGAATCATTTCGTGTTCCTTAGACATGGCTTCCTTCCACTTTTCATGGGTGAATCCCTCCAGGACTTCATCAACATTTATTGAGCCATCTAAAACATTTTGTTCCTTAACATAACAACTTATATGATCAGGCCCTATCTTAGGTTTGGGTTGTCTTGAAGAACGTTTGAGAATAGATTTTTGCTGTTATTCTTCATGTACTTGTTTTTCGTCTTCATTTTCTGTGTCAGAAAAACCTTGAAAACTCTTTCCATCACCATCGTCTTCGTTTTGTAGGCTTAGATAATCATTTGGTACGTTGTTGATTACTTCATCTTCCCGAGGTTTTTCGTTTGGAAAAAATTGTGGAGATGGGCTTTGTTTCACTTCTGGAACTTCGCGCTTGAATTTGCTCTCAAGAAACACCACATCTCGACTAATTGTGATCTTCTTGCTTTTGGGGTCAATAAGCCTGTACCCTTTGGTGTTTTACACAATGCCCTAAGAATGTTAATTTTGGGATTTAGGATCCCATTTCTTCCACAATGCTTTAGGTATGTGGACCATGCCTTCACATCCAAAAATTCTTAGATGTGACAAATTAGGCTTCCTCCCACTCCATACTTCATGAGGAGTTTTGTCTTTCAGAATGGTTGCAGGCGATAAATTTGTGAGATAAGCTGCTGTTGATACAGCTTCGGCCCAATAGGACTTTGGGAGTCCCGCACCCAGGATTATTGTCCTAGCCTTTTCAACCAGTGTCCTGTTTGTCCTTTCTGCCAGACCATTATGTTCAGGATTGTAGCTAACAGTTAGCTGATGGATGATGCCAGCGGAGCTCAGTGTTCGTTTCATTTTCTCATTTACTTATTCACCCCCGTTGTCCGAGCGAATATTATATGTATTTACATTACCATCAGTTGTTACTACTTACACAATGTTGTTTTTATTTACATTACCATCAGTTGTTACTACACACACTCACAATATTGTATGTATTTACATTAACATCAATTGTTACTACACACACATGATACTACTTTATATCTAATTTAAATTAGTTAAAAACGATACCTGAACATGGGAATTGGACTCTAGACACTTGACTTAGGGAACGTAGGCTCTACTGCTGATCTATCTAGGATTCATCCCATGTTTCGGCTCATTCTACAGTCATTCTGAGCCTGTGATGGACGTGTGGAACAGTCAGATACATATGAGCGACCAATATTATGCAATTGATCATACTAGAGTCTTCTGACTCTTGGGAGAACTGTTATTCAGCTAAGTATGTAATACAATAATTTCTTTGTAACGTGAAATTCTAATGAATATCAACGCAAATCACAAACTCAGACTCAACACTCAGTATTAAATTACCAGTCAAATAAGAACTCTGAACACTAGACCAATCCTGGTTAGCTAAATTGTATAGCATTTGTGCACTAAGATAAAGTCCTAGCCTCGATTACTCTGCATGTATTATTTTCATCTAATTTAAATTAATTGAACAATGACCCCTTCACTACGGACAGTGACGTAATTATAATGATGTTCAGCTTGTCTGTATATATTAATATACAGGTTATCTCAAATGTATTGAACCAAATCGCATATATCTAGGTACATATAAAGTAAGCAACTGTCTCACCTTGTAGTTACACAACCTCGACATATTTGTAGCCGAACATGTTGTTCCCAGCAGTTCTAGACAGTTCCTTAAACCACCTGGATTTTGTCAATACCAGGAGTAAGAAAATAAATATTTTGTTCAGGCTCATATTGACAATATTACGTTTTTAATTAGAAAATCTTAATACAAGCTAGTCAACGAAATACACCAATGAAGTTATGGTTTATTTCAGTCATTCCCGGGGAAACGAACGTTCTTTATTGGGTCAATTATAAAAATAATTTTATTGTTGGTGTTTTTAAACAATATGTTAGATTTATTTTAACTATAAATAATACACGTCATATAACATTGTTAAAATATGATTTTATAAATAAATTCCAGCAAGCACGTAACTATAAATGAATCAAATATAATATTTTGACAGTATACATAAATTTGTATGGATTTAGTACAGTTGTAATATTAAAACTAACATTATTTTTTAATTCAATGTCTTGGTCTTAGTATTGTAATAGTCTAGTTATATTTTGCTTAATCTAAACCCTAAATATAGATTATATTATTATCGTAGCACATATCGGTGGTCAGGCAGAATATACGCTAAGATCCATTGACTTGGTTTGCCGATGATGGGCCGTTTCGAGCTAGAAATCCTGACTGGTGAATTGAGAGCTATTTTGAGTAAATTGTCTCCTAACTGTCGCCATCCTTATAATATCTTTATAAACAAGTCGTGGTACGAATTGCAAATCTAACCAAGATTAAAGCAGCACACATAGCACACTACAAACAATCACTTATCTAGTAATGTTATTTCAATTGTACATGAGAATCAAGATTACTAACATCTTCCTTTAGACCAGAGGTCAGCTACCAGTGTACGTAGTTCCACAAAATTATAATAAGTGTTTGGATTAATAACTAGCATATCTGAGTCAAATGGATAGGTTCACTTTCTATCAATCATCTTTTTATTGTTATTGTTTAATTATTCCTTCTAAAATATTATTTTAAAGGGCTCTACTATATAATTGATTATAAAGTCATGGGTTGTTGTTGAATATTTAGTTCTACCATTCATGCATATTAATTTTGTTCTTTAACAATCTCTAAGGTTGTTTTTAAGAATGTTATTTTGTCTGTTTTAATTGATTGATTTCTTGTTTAAATATATTAATACCTTCGAATATTTTTATTTTATATTGTGTAATTGAATTAAGAAGTATAACAATCAATTTAATTGCTGTTTTACTAAAGTCCTTTACTTATATTATAAATTTAATATTTCTCCTTACTACAAGTAAAAAGAATATAACTAAAATCCGGTGGGTATATACTAAGCCACTGCTATGTCTATGGTGAGTTGAGACTAAGACTCTGCTATGACTGTGGTGGTATAGCTTAAGACACTGTTACGTCTTTGGTGAGTATATCCTAATACGCTGCTTTGTCTGCGTAGTGTAGTGTAGTGCAGTAGGCTTGAAGAGCAATGTTCAATAACAAAACAGCTGGACTGACGCCAGGCTACGGTCAGGTGATTCTAAAAGAAAAACAGGGAGGTAATTATATACAAAAGTTAACTAGAAATGATATACCTATAGTATTATTAACACGTTTATAATTTAAACTAGCTTGCTTGATTGGGACTTAAGAACAATCCTTAAGAGACATAGTATAATGAATAGTAATAGAAAGGTTAGTTGATTACATTGGTAGATGGCTAACATACAAGTGTCTACACACAATAGTACTATGGCCGGTCCTTTCCCTATTGGTACCACCAGGGCATTCAATATTACATGTATTTACTGACCCACTCCCTGGGCTACAACACTAATATAATTCATACAAGACTAATACTCAGTCAATAGGTGCCAAAAACGGGCAATGAGGAAAAGGTATTATCCGTGCGAACCCCATATAGAAACAAACGGAGTTCTGCGCGTTACGCACCCAAGCTAATACCACACGCAAAGCGTGGCAACAAGAATAATTCAATACATTGAACACACTGACCCAACTAGGTCCTAAAAAAAGGATATACAACTTGGTTGCAACCATAAAAACAATTGTGTTATTCTAAGGACTATAAAGAGAAATATCGTGCTCACTGAGAATAGCAACCATTTGGACTAAGTCCTCATTATATCTGGAGCTCAAGGCTCCTATATCGAAGCTATATCACATGGATATAGGAAAAACATGGCCGCTTGGACCAATATAACAAGTCTGAAGGACTTGAGCAACACTAGAGGTACTGTGACTACATCAACAGAGTTGTAATAATACAAAACCAAAATCTAGTCATTCTGACTGAAACAAGAAGTCAAAATAAACATAATAGTCACCTCGACTATACTAAGTCTGAAATAAACAATAAGTCAGATAGACTTATTAAATGAAGAATTTCTAATAATTTAACTAAACAATAAGTTAGATGGACGTCGCCTCAATACTTAAGCAATCGGAGAGGATATTCCTTGGCGGCGCGGCGGTGAGAACCACGTCCAACTCATCATGGCCCCGGTTCCTTCGTGGAGAGAGGTTCCTTCTTCAAAGACGTGATGTGATTGAATACCAGAAACACGCCCAATAGTCCATGGCCACCGGTTCCTTCTTGGAGAGAAGTTTCTTTTCAACTATATGATGTGATTGAATAATATAAAGTAAATCTGAGAGTAATTATTTTATACCCTTTCTCTGTCTAAAACGGAACAAAACAAAAATAGAAAAAGACGTAATAACACAGGTGGTGATAGGAAGGACTGGAGCTTGAGGTGGTGAGGTAAAGGGGAGTTTCGAAGACACACCGCCACGACAGTGGAGCTCAAGGTTCGTGGGAGCGAGCCCAACTTAGTTTTAGTTATTTTCCATTATTGGAGATGTAGTAAGTGGATGTGTTATAGGAAGCACCCTGGCGCCATTGTTGTTGAATATTTTGTTAGAAGACATGTTGGCTTTATCCGATCCCATCCAGCCACGGTGAGTAAGTCTTGTAAGTTTAGTATTTTTATTCAGATTTGTATTATTAAAATCCTTTGTAGTATTTTCTATTGGGAGCACGTGGATTATATTCGAGTCCATCCAGTTGTTAACAGTAGGTTTTTAAGGATATTATTATTATTAAATATTTCAAATCTAATACTCTGTTTTGATTTTGCCAATATAATTATTATAATTTCGTATTTTTACGTAGAATAATTGTGTAGGTGTCAACTTTACATGATTGACAAGCTACACTCAGGTGGTTATAGCCTAACACACTGCTAAGTCTCTGGTGAGTATATTACAAGGTACTGCTGTATCTCTTGTGAATACAACCGGTCAATACAATGCTGAGAAGAGCCCTCACCTGGCGTTCTTGCTTATACTTCAAAGGTGGTAGGAGCAGTATACATAAAAACTTGGCTCTTTTATTCAATAATATATCAATTTAAAATTTTTTCTATAATTATTAGGGGCTTACTTTAGTTGCAGTGAAGATATAAAATGGCTTTAACAAGTAGATGATTTTATGGCAAAGTTTCAAGGTCCTCAACGCCAGCGTGTCAGGGTTTACCAGTGTCATAAATTCAAATAACTCTTATATCTAAGGTGTGTCCAACCATAAAAATGCTAGCGAATACATTAAATATCAATCAATTTTTAACTGAGAAGTTGTGACTGGGGGGTATAAAAACCCCAAATTGTAATTATTCCATAAAACAATTATCTATTGGAAGTGTGTTCATCCCAAACAATTTTAGCAAATAAATCCCCTTTCCATCATTGTTAGATGAATAGTTGTGCCTGGAGTAGCAAAGCCCTCCAAAAGTCAAATTTTGTCAGACAACACTATTCCATTGAAAGTGTGTCCATCCAAAACGATTTTGGTGAATAAATTCCATGTTCATTTTTAGATGAGGAGTTGTGTCTAGGGGGACATAAGCCCCCTAACATTTAAATTTTCTAGACAACACATTTCTATTGAAAGTGTGTCAATCGCAAACGATTTTAGCGAAGAAATCACATCTACTTCATTTTTAGGATGAGTTGTGCACGTGGGAATATAAGCCCCCTTACATTTAGATTTTCTTAAATTACACTTTTATATTGGAATATTTCCAAACCAGACAATTTAACTAAGAAATAACATCTCCATAATTTTCAAATGTGTTGTGACATGGGAGTAGAAGCCTCCCTTATTAAAGTGAAAGAATCTCTCTCACCAACCCCCCTGCGGGACGGGGTTTAGAATAGTCCCGCAGTAACCCCTGCTTGTCGTAAGAGGCGACTAAAAGGGGAGGCTTCTGTGCAGGATGTACCTCGTGCAGGACAAACCTATCCTATATCTTTCCTTTCACGTCATTTTCTTCTTCCTTCACTTTCCCCCCTTTCTTTTCTTCACTCTTCCCCCTTCGCTATATCTATCCTTACATTTTTCTTCCCTTCCCCCTGCCGTTCATCCTGCACGGAGGCCTTTGGCCTTTCCGTTGACGACCTTGGCTACTAACCCGGCTCTTCTCTGTTTATTATAGGATACCACTGCTTTGAGCTCCTGAATGAAAGTGCGCCGGTTGCAATACCTTAGTAGAAGGGCCTTAGGGATGACAATAACCGGGTACCCTACTTTGGGAAAAGATCGGTTGCGTTCATGAGGGCCCGGACGTAAAATTGGCACTTTCCTACACCCACTTGCTGCGATGACCTCTCTCTCGGCGATGCTCTATGCGAAGGTTGTCATGTCTAGCGTCGCATAGGGCCTCTCGTCGGGACAGTTAACAGGGCCATATGTGGTAGTACCAACTTGGGTCACCCTGGGTCTACGATCCGAGTATTGTGTAGGTTGTCCCCAATAATGGCATGGCCGACAACATTGTCGCCGCTGGCACCGTACTGCCAAACCCTGCTGGCAACTCACTGCCCGGCCCCTCGCAAGGTCGTAATATAGATAAGAGGCGGAAACGGGTAAGGCCGTCCAGCCCTTTAATTGAAAAAATCCAGGAAGTGGTGAGGCCCAGCCCCGCTTCCTGGTAATGTCTCGAATGGATGATAATGAGAACCTCAGGCGTGTCAGCCCATTTGTCCTCGAAAGAGTGATAAGTGGAGCTGCCGAGTCTTGGGTTTCAATTAGAAAACTGCGCGATGGTACGATTATGATCCAGACTGAAAACGACCTTCAGACAAAGAAAATAATGGCAATAACTACAATACCGTTGAGCCCCTCGAATCATTTAAAGGTGAAGGTGGAGCCGCACAGGTTCCTCAATGTTTGCAAAGGAGTGGTCACTTGCTATGACCTCGACTGCGTAAGCATTGAGGACATCTGTGAGGAGCTTTCCCCTCAACATGTCACCGAAGTATATAGGATTACCATCAAAAGGAACGATGTAGTGAAGAATACTGACAGTTATATCCTAACATTTGCCACTCCTTCCTTACCAAAGGAGGTCCGAGCTGGCTTCCACGTGCTTAGGGTCCGGCCGTATGTCCCCAACCCTCGGCGCTGTTTTCAGTGCCAGGAATTTGGGCATACGAAGCTTCGATGCCGTGGTAAGCCAACCTGTGCAGATTGTGGACAGGAGGTTCACGAACAACCATGCGAGTCTCCTAAATTCTGCATTAATTGCAAGGGTCCTCATTCTGCCTGGTCTCGGTCCTGTCCGAATTGGAAAGTAGAAAAAAAAGTCCTGGAGATCCAAACAGAAAAGAAGATCCCTTATGCCCAGGCACGCAAAGAGTTTACTGCACTACAAGCTCCGGTATTTCAAAGCTCCTACAGCCAAATTGTTGGCCAAAATATAAACTGCCCTAACTGCCACTGCGCAGTTAATATTGTGAAGTCTCCTACACGACCTGTGCCACTCGTCTCTATTCGAGACTCAACAAAAAAACCAGCATCAACTATGGTGATGCAAAATATAAGACAAGTGGCGACACCTTCACAACAGTCGCCTCCACCACCTGTACCCCCGAGGAAACCCCCTCGGGGAACACTTCCGAGCCCCCCCCGGGGAACTCCCCCGAACCCCCTCGGGGAACACCCCCGAACCCCCCTCGGGGAACTCCTCCGAGCCCTCCTCGGGGAACTTCCCCGAGCCCTCCTCGGGGGACTCCCCGAGCCCTCCTCGGGGGACTCCCCCGAGCCCTCCTCGGGGACTCCCCCGAGCCCTCCTCGGGGAAATAGATTGCATGCGGCCACTCTTGGGTCGCTAACTCTCGCCTCTGGGCCTCCAGAGGCCGGGATGAGTGGCGAGACAGGTGAGGCCGTAAAGGCGAGTCCCACTGGTGCCTTGCAGAAGGACCAGCGAGAGACCGCTGAAAAGAATAATAGTAAAAAAGCGTCGAAGGCCTTAACAAAGCCTTCGCGCAAGGATCCGACTACCCAGTCTCTCCAAAGTAAATCGAAGCCTCTCCTAAAGCGGGAGGTCCAGGAGAGATTGGGAAAGGCAAGAGGACCTAAAAAGGCCCTCAACCAACTTTTAATTTTAAGAGATAGTGTCATGGATTGCGAGGATAACTAAATTTTATACTAATAACTTATGTCGCTACTACAATGGAATTGTAGGGGTTTTTATGCTCGTGTAGAGGAAATTAAACTAATAATTTCTTCCCTGCATCCTTCCATATTGTGTTTGCAGGAGACCCACTTCCGCCCAACTGACAGCCCGATGCTTCGTGGGTACGATGTATATCGTACCGACAAGCCATTCTTCGATCGGGCTAGCGGAGGTGTGGCTATACTTGTACGTAGCAATATATATAATAAGTCTATAAATATTGTATCTGATCTCCAAGTGATTGCTGTGAGAGTCTCCCTTCCTATAGAAGTAACTGTATGCTGCATCTACCTCCCACCAGGTGAACGTGTTTCAAAGAGGAGCCTAGAGGCCCTCTTTAAACAACTTCCCGCCCCCTATATTATCTTGGGGGACTTTAACGCACACAACCTGGTGTGGGGGTCTAATAATACAGACGCCCGCGGGAGGATGGTAGAGGATATTCTTGTCTCGGGAAACCTGGTATTAATGAACACCGGGACCCAGACACACTTTTCCACCTTTAATGGTGTATCCTCTGCCATCGACCTAACTCTATGTAGCCCCGGGATCGCTGCCCACTTCCTTTGGGAGGTCCACTCGGATCTATGTGGCAGCGATCACTTTCCCATTTTGCTTTCGCTAATTGAAGACCCTCCCGGTATAGCACGTGCACCACAATGGGTGCTTAAACGTGCTGACTGGGATAAATTTCGCGAGCTCGCCGTATTTGTACAACCCCTTTCTCCGGACGTCGATGTTAATATTGCCCATTTTACTTCGACGGTCATCATGGCGGCGAGGGAATCTATCCCTAAATCCTCGCCAAACCCGCGCCACCATCCTGTTCCCTGGTGGAACGAGGAGTGTAGATTGGCCATTTCTGACCGTCGAAGAGCATTACGTCTCTTCCATCGGCGTCCTACCTTGGATAATCTAGAATCATTCCGGATTATGCGTGCTCGAGCTCGCCGTATCATTCGTGAAAGCAGAAGAGAGTCTTGGAACAGTTTATAACTACCCTTACAATTTCCACTCCCACAACTAAGGTTTGGGACAATATTCGTAAATTACGTAGTAGCAAAAATACCATCAATAACATACCTGCCCTCATGTCAAATGGTACGCTTGTCTCCTCCCCTGTGGAGGTCGCCAATGTATTGGGCTCTATGTTCACCGCCATATCTAGCACTGCAAGCTACTCAAATGAGTTTGCAGCGCATAAGCGGAACATAGAGCGCCATTCTATTGACTTTGGTCAGAGTCAGGGGGAGGATTACAACTCCCCCTTTACTTTAGATGAACTGACCTATGCCATGTCCCAGGCGGGTAGCACAGCTCCTGGCCCCGACGACATTAATTATGAAATGTTGCGCCAGTTACCCCTGCTGGACGAGCATGTCTGTTGGACCTCTACAATAGTGTTTGGGAATCTCGTCAGTTCCCAACACTGTGGAGGCAAGCAACAATTATCCCTCTATATAAAAGTGGCAAGGAAATATTAGAACCAACTAGTTATAGACCGATAGCCTTAACTAGTTGTGTATGCAAAATATTGGAAAAAATGATAAATAAACGATTAATATGGTATTTAGAATCCCGCAATCTACTATCAAATATTCAATGTGGTTTTCGCCGCAACCGATCTACGGTGGATCATCTCGTCCGTCTCGAGACGGCAGTTCGTGACGCCTTTCTCCATAAACAGCATCTTTTGGCAGTTTTCTTTGACTTGGAGAAAGCGTACGATACCACATGGCGGTACGGCATTTTAAAAACCCTTTTTAACTGGGGGTTCCGTGGGAACCTCCCTGTTTTTATAGCTAATTTTATGTCAGATAGACACTTCCGGGTAAGGTTAAACAACACCTTATCCGATGATTTTATTCAAGAAAATGGGGTGCCCCAGGGCAGTATTTTAAGCTGTGCGTTGTTCGCCATTGCAATAAATGGCATTGTGGACAACGTACACCTTCCTGTCCGTTCATGCCTCTTTGTGGATGACTACGCAATTTATTGTAGTTCATCGAGTCTCCACAGGGCTGAACGGCAGATACAACTCTCTGTCAACAATCTATGGTCGTGGGCATCGCGTAATGGCTTTCGCTTCTCTTCAGCCAAGACGACGGTCGTCCACTTCCATAGATTACGTGGAATACAACAAGTCCCCAGTATTTTAATGAATCACGTTGTTTTACCTGTCTCGGAGACCGTAAAGTTTCTGGGACTTTTATTTGATTTTAAATTAACCTGGATTCCCCACATCAAAGACCTGAAAGCGAGGTGCATAAAAGCACTCAACCTGCTTAAAGTGGTTAGTGGTCGGTCCTGGGGGGCTGATAGGGAAACCTTGATGCGCCTGTATAGGGCCTTGGTAAGATCGAAACTAGATTACGGCAGTTTTGTGTATGCATCAGCGAGACCTTCGGCGTTGAAGATGCTGGATAGTGTCCACCATGCTGGCATACGACTGGCTACTGGTGCATTTCGTACCAGTCCAGTCGTCAGCATCTGTGCCGACGCCGGTGAGCCCCCTCTCTCTTACCGGCGGTCCTATCTTCTGGCATCTTACGTTTCAAAACTTCACTGCATGCCGGAGCATGTTGCCTACCGACCTGTGTTTCATCCCCCTAACCGTGTCTTGTATGAAACCAAATGGCGTAGTACAAGGCCGGTTGGGATCAGGATGCTATCAATATTCGATACGTGTGGGATAGTCCTGCCAAAGGCTATCCCCACATACCCAGGTCGAGTTTCTCCCTGGAAGATTCGCCTACCTCAATGCCATTATGATCTTGCCAAGTTCCCTAAAGCGACCACCCCGCCGATTATATATGAGAGGACATTTAATGAGCTCCTCTCCACTCGCTTTCAGGGCTTTGAGCGCATCTATACGGATGGCTCCAAGTGTGGGGCTTCCGTGGGATGCGCATTTGTTGTGGAGGGAAACAATTTTAAATTTGGTTTACCTGGTGAATCCAGTGTTTTTATGGCTGAATTATACGCCATTTTTAAATCTCTGTGTTTTGTGTATCGTAAGTGTCACCGTTCTGTTCTCATCTGCACGGATTCCATGAGTGCTATGTTGGCATTGTCCACTCTCTACTCGTGGAATCCTCTCGTGCAGATGATTCACGAACAAATTTTAAAAATTGATTCATTAAGCACCCGGCTCGCCTTTTGCTGGATTCCTGGTCACGCTGGTCTTCCAGGAAATGAACTGGCGGACCGGGCGGCCAAGGAGGCAGCACGTATGCCTCCGGAGGCGAGTTTGGGTGTCATGTTTTTAGATCTAAAGGGTTATGTTCGGCGTGGAGTCTTACGCACCTGGCACGAGCAGTGGGTCTCGACCCCTGCTCAGAACAAGCTGCGGTCCATCAGGGACGGTGTGTCGCGATGGCCCTCTTCTATACGAAAGTCTAGAAGAGAGGAGGTCATCGTGACGAGACTCCGCGTCGGGCATACTGCATTGACCCATAGTTTTTTACTAAGAGGGGATCCACCTCCAGTGTGTGAGTTTTGTGATACTCCCCTTAGTGTGCATCACATTTTGGTGGAGTGTCGCAAACTAGCCCCTATCCGTCTGGCTCTTGATTTTAAAGGTGACTTACGTTTTTTATTACGCGATAGTGCGGATGGAGTTATTTGTTTACTCCGTTTTATACGCCAGGCGGATCTTTTTAATGCCATTTGAGTCACTTTTATAAAGTGGCTCTTTTGGATAATATCTCATATTGAGATCTTTTTAACAGTTTTATTACAATTTAACATGTTGTTTTGTCCTTTTAACGTATTATCATTTTAACATGTTTTGTCTTTTTAACGTGTTATATTTTAATATGTTTGTTTTGTCTTTTTATTGGAGTGATACACTTGTGGTTTTTTTTTAGCAGGTGTATCACTTAATTTATACCAAGAATCCATTTGAGCACTCCTATGGAGTGTCTCAGATGGTGAATGTTTTATCTCTTTCCCCTATGGGGATTTTATTATGGTTTTAATATATTTCAAGGCCCTAATGACCTAGATGTGTCGATGGCCTTTAAACCACAATAATAATAATAATAATAATCTCTCACCAACACATTTCAGAATGACGGTTCACCTATTTAATTATTACCGGTGAAAAGTACTCCTCTCTCCTCGATAGATTGTGAAATACAGATATATCCATATGGAGAAAGGGGGCACAAGCCCTCTTCTAAAAATTATAATTCGAGAATTTTAGGGGATAGTCCCACAGTAATAAAAGCGCAAACTGACTATTTCTATAGCCTTCTATTTGGGCAGTTTAGAGCAATATCTCTTTTTTTACCCCACCCCCTGGGCCCACCCCCATGGTTACAGATCTACATCTCTGGGAAGAAATGGGAAGGGGTATTCGATAAAATAAATAAACTCACTAAATATACACCCTCACCTTTCAACATACAAATAAGATTCACCGCCACCCTTATAATATTTCATAAGTGTACATAAACAATAACTAATAATACATTAGGTTACATTAAACATGTAATAATGATGTAGCAATATTTATTACTTTGCAACTATTACACAATAGATCGTTTTAAATAGGGAAGTATTTATCTTATAATGACAGCTAATATTGCTTTAACATTATTTTGGAAGGACGCTTAGATTTTGAATTGCCGCCAAAACTTTCCATACTTAGGTGGTAATTACTTAATGTTGTGCTATTTTTATGGATTTTCACTTTAATATTCGGACATTTTAAGCTTTTATGACTACATAAACATTCCTTATATAATTTATTTAGTTCTAAATGCATGCGTATTAACGTGTAGATTTCAGTTTTCTCCATAATAAAAGAATTGTAAGCTCTGACGTAATACCCCCACAATGGCATAGTGCAGGTACTCATTATCTATATCGATGTCATTCTACACTAGAACTACTCAGAGTGCTCTTCTCTATTCATTCAATTGTTTATGGCAATTATAGCCGTCGCATAGCAATATCAATCTTTGTGGTGTCTTCTCGGAGAACCATAAAAGATGTCAATTTGAGTTTGTGAGCAAGAAATTCTGTTAAATTAATTATTAAAACCAAAATGAGCACCGGATGTTTCGGTGGCTGTTGTGGAAGGCTAGGCCGGCGTGTCCGTGGAGCGTTTCGCAGTATCCGGGCGCGTCTGGTTCGCCGAAATTTACGCCATTGTAAGTCATGAACTTGTATCAATAAGGTATTTAGATTCTCTACATCAAATTGTTGCTACACATATATTACTAGCTGTACTTACATTAACATCAAGTTCTTACAAATACAATGTTATCTGTACATAGTATAATCACAAATAATTTATACAGACACAAATCATTCTATTTATTTGTTTATTGTACCATCAAGTTTTTATTTAGTTTATTTGAAGAAAATGCAGAAGTTGTTGCTTAGGGAGCTTTACCCGTTAAGATCAGTTCACCAGATTAATAAGTAAAGAAATACTTTATCATCTTAAATAAATTATTTTAAATCAAATAGACGTAGAGACAATTAAATGTGGCAGTACTCGAAAGTAATTAAGTAATTTGTTTTTTTAAGACAGACTGTGGTGTAAAACATGTCTAAAGTTAAGTATATATATGACAAATATCAATGTACAAAATGTTATGCATGAAAGTGTATATATAATATCGTGGTCACATTGATAGCATATAATAACACAAACAATACTGTGTATATTTACATTAACATGACGTTATTACTATTCAAACAAAGGTGTTTGTATTTACATTACCATCAGTAGTTACTTCATACACACAAAATTTTGTCTGTATTTTACATTACCATAAGTTGTTACTACACACACATACACAATGTTGTTTGTATTTACATTATCATCAGTTATTACTACACACAATTAATGTTGTATGTATTTAAATTGCCATCAGTTGTTACTACTTACACAATGTTGTTTTTATTCACATTACTATCAGTTGTTACTACACAAACACAATGTTGTCTGTATTTAAATCACCATTACTTTATTACTATTCAAACAATGTTGTCTGTATTTACATTACCATCAGATGTTACTACACACACAATGTAGTGTGTATTTACATTACCATCAAGTTGTTACTACACATGTGCGCAACTATCATGTGAGAGATTACCACAAAGTGAATGTGTTCTCTTCCATGTTGAGGGTGAAGGCTCACGCGCCCTTATTTTTAATAGAAAAACCGGTCACAGGTCATTCCTACCTCAACATGACTACCTTTTGGCCTCTGGCTCTATTTGAAGAAGATTCAAATGAATTCATCTTCCAACAAGATGGGGCACCGCCTCACCTACGCTTGGCTGTACGGGAACACCCGAACAGACATCTCCCTGGGGGCTAGCTTGGTCGTGCACGTTTCTACGAAGTAACGTGGGGCAGATAGCCACCTCAATCACCTGACTGAACCCCAGACGATTTCTTTATGTTGGATAATGTGAAAGACAAGATGTTTGTCACATCTCTGCAACGATCTTTACTGGAGCTGAGGCAGAGATTCACAGCCATTGTTGAGTCCGTCACCGCCGAGACACTGCACAAAGTGTGCGGAGTGTTTTCTGCCGTGTGACTCGAGGAGCACATATTAAGTCACTTTAATCTACGAAAAAAGCTTTCATAGTTTCTCTATCAACTGGAAAATATTTCAAGTTAATCGGGTTCACCTTTCCGTTTTTATGACTTTTCAAAGTGTAAAAATCATTCGTGCTCAACTGTATATAGTCCTTAGCTATTAAGAACATTGTTTTCTTTTTAAATTATTTTCTTTATCGATCATGTTTGAATATATGTTATGCTGAATCGACCAACATAAAGGTGATGTGTTGAGTGGTGCGCGCAACCATTGTGAAAAGAGCAAAAGACTGACTGAAAAGGGTACATAGCACTAGATGGTAAAATAAAGTTGAATTTTAAAAGTAATTCTAATATGTTATGGTAAGGTGAAGTCAGCTTTGCAGTTACAAAATTATTAGGACTTTGAGAGTGAAACAAAGACACTGGCAAAAGGGATTCTGTGAAAGCTGAACAATGAAATCATCATTGCTCTCCATGTGGCTCATACGTTATGTTTTTTAAGTAATGCATCCAGTCACAGTAAGCTTACAGGGTAAGGTGTTGGACTAAGATGGTGTATAAGATATAATAAAAAAATGTCAAAGCTCAGATCAATAGCTTGCGAAAGGTTGAGGAATGGTCTAATGTGATGTGAGAGGCTGAAAAGTTCTTAAAAAATTATTACGTTCATGATTCAGCTCCAAAAACAGTTATAAGAAGAAAAAGGCTTATGGATCAATTGGGTAGAAATGAACCTATTGTTGAGATGAACAAAAAAATGAAAGAATTGTATTTAAGTTGCTTGAAGATAGAGTTTCTGACCATAGCATAGACATGGTAAAAGAAATGGGTTAATTACAACATACAAGATTTTTAGAAACAACAACAAATAATGTTTCCCCTGAAAA
The DNA here is from genome assembly GCA_039000515.1 of Timema cristinae. Taxonomy (NCBI): domain Eukaryota; kingdom Metazoa; phylum Arthropoda; class Insecta; order Phasmatodea; family Timematidae; genus Timema; species Timema cristinae. The sequence continues at coordinate 8,027 of JBCFYV010001885.1, read as the reverse complement.
CATAAAAACCCTTTGTGAGTTTTACGATTGTAACAACAGTATTGTAAGTGAAGAGTTAAACTCAATCAGTGAAATGTATTTTGCCACTCAATCAAGCATATCGATTGATGATTTGTTCCTCGTAAAAGTGAAAGATCTAAAGACAGAGCTCAGATAAAGTATCATGATGAAAGGAAAACAAACATGGACGTTGATGATGAGTCTGAAAGTGAGATATAAAATGAACCTGAACGGATTAAGAGAATCTGTGTGACAAGGATTTTAATAAAAACCTTATGTGTACTTAATAAATTTTTCAGGCTTCAAGGCTTCAAGAGATTGAAAGTTGTCCATACAACCTTGCTATCTTTGGCCGTAACTAGTTGTTCGGCTGAAAGAGCTATGAGCCGAGTTAAAATAATAAAAAAACAGGCTCAGGTCTGTGATGGGAGATGCATGGCTTTCGAAACTTATGGTTCTAGCTTCAGAGAAAAACTTGTTAGAGATAATTCTTTAAGAAGAATTAATAGATGCCTTTTCATTATCATCATCGCGAAGAAAGCTGTTACTGTGTCGAATATAAGCAAAAGCAACTAGGAATTCATCATAACATTATTGGTTTCATTTTTTAATTCTAAAAATACACTGTATACACAATTTTTCCAATACGGCAGCCGTAAACAGGATGGATCAGGAGGGGTTTGAATTTTTTTTTCATGCAGTTCTTGACTAAAAAAAAATCTTTTATAACATTTTATTCTGGGACAAAATTAAAAACTACCAGCCTAGATAGAATAAGGAGACTGGATGATAGGGTATGGACACTGGTTGATAAGTTATTGATACTGGTTGATGTGGAGACCTGTTGATACGGGTTAATATGGAGAATGGTTGATGGGATTTTGATACGGGTTGATGAATGGACTGGTTGATAGGGTAGGGATGCTGTTAACTAAGATGTTTGGTCTGGTAGATAAGATGAGGAGTAAAGATGAGGGACTGTTGATTAATACTTTAGTCTTCCTATTTACATGGAAACATTTGTTTGAGATATGAACCATATGATCAATTATAATATTAGACCGTTATTTCTGCAGCAATGCATTTCTTTTTGGAAAACACACGTAGTTTAATGGTTGGAATTCATACTCTTTGTAAACCTGAATTTAGCGTTTTCAAATGTCATATATTTTCAGAAGCAAATAATAAATCTTGTTGCGGTTTAATTATTTGTTATGATCATGGCAGTATGTAGACTAACCCAAAATCCAATAAGTTTAATATTTATTGGTGGTTTATTTAAAACACGATTAACATTTGTGTGTAATTAGAATATAAAAGATTGAATATCGTTTATTGCCCATACTAAGAAATCATTATAATTAGACAAGTTTGATTGGTTTGGTTATTCAAATCTTTTCAATAGAGCTAAGTATAGTAGTATTTAGCTATTATTTTTTTTACAATAATTTCTCCATAAGCCATCAATCAAATAGTTATGTTCATATTCTTCTAAATATCAGCAAAACTATTAAACGTTTTGCTAGCCAACTTTTAGAATTTTTTAGAAACATTAGTTATAAAAGCAAGCTTTATAATTTATCAACAACTAAATAGCCTTTTTCTACTCAATATAATATTGTTCTTGTGACGGTTTGTTGCAGTTGATGGTGAGTGACAAAGGGGCACCCCTAACACCCCAGGGTACCCGGAAGATGGGCTGCCATCGTCCAAACAACCTGTTCGTGATGAACATTTTATTCCAGGGGAAATGACGGCCGCCACCAGTGTAAAAGAGAACAATATGACAAACGGAATGGTAAGTATAGGTCAGAAAATCAGTCACCTTCCCTATCAAGACAAGAAGACCCATCTGAGAGAACATCGTTAAGTCAGCCACTTTCTTGATCAAGCCAACAAGACTCTTCTCCTCTTGAACTGATAGTGTCATCAACGGGAACAACTCACCTTCATGGTAATATTGTAAGATCGTCCAGTCGGTCCAGTCCACCTTCCGTGTCAGGTCAACAAGATTCTTCCTTCAGTACGGAGCATTCCAAGTCCATGATGTTGACTCAAGAAGCTGTTGCTCACATGAAGAAAACATCTGCATTCGATGACAAGACTCTTGCTCTTTTAATGAAGGCGTATGAATACTACAAGAAAGAACGATCGGTAAATCAGTCCAATAGGGAGTCAGGCACCTCCAGGAAATCAGCCACCTCCACTTAGTCAGAAATCTCCATGGAATCAGCGACCTCCAGGCAGTCAGCCTCCTCCCAGGAACCAGCCTCCTCCAGGGAGTCAGCCCCCTCCAGGTTATCAGCCACCTCCAGGAAAGCAGCCTCGTCTTCTAGAAAAACAATTCAAGAGAATGGTAGACACACATTGGTAAGTCATTCATCTGGGTTTGTTGAGGATTCATTCATCTCATCTCACGCTCGTATACAATGGCGGGACGGTGCTATCAGTCTTCACCAATGGATAGGAGCCTTATGAGATTAATTGAATTTAGATCACCATCAAATTTATGGAACTTAATTCATATGTGTAGGCGCTGCTCATATTTATTCAAACATCTTCCATACAGATTGTTTATTAAAGGAATTCAACCATCAATCATCAAGAAAGAATATCAAAAAGAGTCTTTAAGCAAGAACAAACCCTATACACCTCCACTGAGATGCAACCATCCTAAAAGGCAACAGTTCAGTGGCGCTGTCGTAAATACAGGTAATCAGACAGGTATCTAATTTAAATAAATAAGGAACGTGTCGGGTTAATGACTCAGAATGGATCAGAATAAATTCAGTATACATAAGGACATTTTTGGAATATCTTAAAGACGGATCTTAAAATAAATTATTATAATGTGTAGAAATAAATAAGAAGCCAATCGGAATTAGTAAGGTGGCAGAAGTACGAATAAATACAGAATGAGTCGAAATAAATATTGAGGATTTAGTCGGAATAATAAATTATTCTATCGGGATGAATAAGATTTTTTTTTAAATATTTTCGGAATTCAAGTAAAATAAATAATATATAGTTTGAATCAATTGTAATTAATAATGAACTCATAGGTTCATTATGAAACAAGTCAGAATAAATAAGTAACTAGTGGAAATAAATAGTGATAACTTCTGCATAAATAAACAACGAGGCGGTATAAATAAAGAGTATTAAGTCAAAATAAAAAATATTGAATTATTATTTTAAAAAATAGTCGAAATTAATAAAGATATAGTTACAAATAATAAAAGCTCATCAGAATAATTTAAAGAAGACACAGATTAATAAAAAACTAGTCACAATAATTAAGTAAGGATTCAAAATTAAAATGGAAAAGTCAGAAAAAATAAGGAACGTGTCGTAGGAAACGAGTCATAATATTTAAAAGGTAAGGATTTGGAATTAATAAAGAGTGAGTTAAAATACGCAAGTAACTAGTTAGAATAAATAAAGAACTAGTTATAATAAACTAGGAATGAGACGAGATAATTTTGTAAAAGTCAGATTATATAAGGAAGGAGTTGGAAAAATAATAATCAGTTCAGAATCGATAAGGAACTTATAGAAATGATTAAGTATCGAATCAGAATAAATAAACAACCAGTAGGTATAAAAAAGTATATATATATATATTTCTTTTATTACTGAAGACTGTGCTCACCGACTGTGTCTACCATGTCTATATTTTAAAATTCTTATTAGAGGGATCTCTCAATCAACTCTGAAAACCAACAAGGGGGTTGTGATATGTGAGGTGAAACCGTGTGGTGTTTATGGACCTCAGTTGGTCACCGAGATCATCATTCTAAGTAAAATCACTTCGGGAATGTCATCAACCATGCTTTATAAAGATATGGTTCAGGAGTTTGCTCATCTTCGTTGGCTGACCCTCATTTTCATGTACCAGGGCCGATTGATATTCTTTTAGGTGCAGATGTATATGCCGAGATCTTTGATGATGGGCGGTATTAAACTTTATTTAATTGTCCCTCGGGATTGCATAGCATCTTTGGCTGGATCATAATTGGGTGATTAGAACCTCAACCACTTATTACTTTTAGCGTCTAGTTTTTTGTTGCTGCTGAACCATCATATGACAGAGTTTTGCGACGTTTTTGGGAGGTAGAAGAATTACCCGTGACTAACAACATTAACCCTGATGAAGCTATATGTGAGGCACACTATGTAACAACACACACTCGTGACAATGAGGGTAAATACATTGTTCGGCTACCTTTCAAGGATGCTCAACCAGAGTTGAGAGAGTCACGTCAACAAGCAGACAAGAGACTCTCTCAGTTGGAACGCCGCTTAGCTTGCTACACACAAGTGAAGCAACAGTATGTGACCTTTCCAAGGGAATATGAAGAACTAGGTCACATGCAGCGAATTGGACCATCAATGATACAGGACATTAGATACTATATCCCACATCATTGCGTATCCAAGGAATCTATTTAAACCACCAAACTGAGAGTGGTATTTGACGCTTCTGCAGCAACATCATCGGGTGAATCCCTGAATAATACATTATTGAAGGGTCCTAAACTGCAAAGGGAAATTGTGGAAATTGTTATGAATTTTCTATTTAATCCCATTGTGACAACACTGATATATGCAAGATGTATCGACAAATACTTGTCATTCCGGATGACCAAAACTACCAGGTAATACTGTGGCGCGAATCCCCTGATCAACATATTCAAGAATATCAATTGAATACTGTGATTTATGGTGTATCTTCAGCTCCTTACTTAGCGAGGCAATCCCTGCGTCATCTCGCTTCCGATGAAAAACTTCGTTACCAACGTTCTGCCCAGGTCCGTTATAGGGACATTTTTGTTGATGACATAGACACTGGTGTTGATTCAGTGGAATCTGCTCTCAGTTTACCAACAAAGTTGATTGAATTGTTAAGTCTAGGAGGCTTCCAACTCAGTAAATGGTCTAGCTACCACCCTGAAGTATTAAAGGGGATACCAAATGAACACCGTGAATTTCCCCTCAAGTTTGAAGAAGATGGAGATCAAGTAATTAAGATATTAGGGTTGGAATGAGACCACCCATCAGATTCATTCTCTTATAATGTATATCCCTCTAAGGTTACAGTAACGAAGAGGGCAGTTCTCTCAAATATTGCTAGGATATTTTATCCTGTGGGGTGGCTCTCTCAAGTGGTGTTCTGGGCTAAGGCGTTCATGCAGACTTTGTGGACCCTAAGACTTTATTGGGATGAACCACTTCCACCAGAGCTCGGACAAGTGTGGCAAAGGTTCTGCTTACAATTTCATGTTATTACACATGTCAAGATCAACAGATTCATATCAACCAGTGATGATATTAATTTTCAGCTTCATGTATTTTGTGATGCATCTATCAAAGGATATTCAGAAGTCATCTATCTTCGAATTACTACGTGTAAGGGAGAAATTCTAGTCAACAACCTTATAACCAAGTCAATAGTAACTCCGGTTAAGAGTTTATCTCTTCCTAGACTTGAGATTTGTGAGGCCCAGCTCCTAGCCACACTTATGGTGTGGGTGCAGCAGAACCTTAAACAACTATTACAGGTGTCAACTGTGTGTACTTGGTCAGATTCTACCATCGTTTTGGCATGGATTCAAACATCACATCTTTGGAAAACATTTGCTGCCAACAGAGTAGCCCAAATTCAAGCAACAGTACCAGCACAACATTGGAGACATTTCCCAACTAATTCAAATCCGGCTAATTGTGCATCCAGAGACTTACATCCTAAAGAATTGACAAATTTCCACATCTGGTGGACAACACCAGATTGGCTTAAACAACCCATTATTAGTTGGCCCAATCTCCCTGAGGTGACTTGCCAGGTAGAGATACCCGAGTTAAAGATTCTAAAGGTTACCAGTCTAGTAGCAGAAGTGAATACTTTGTGGGTTAATCTGTTCAAAAACGTCTCATCATGAGTAAATCTGCAACGAGTCATAGGAATTTTAGTGCGGTTTATTCAAAGCTCCAAAGTAAAAAATCATGATCGTTGTAAAGGTTCATTGCCGTCCAAGGAGCTCAAGACGGCCCGAATATTATGTATCATAAAAGTTCAATAACAGGCGTTTGAGTCAGAACTTGAATAAATAAAGAAGAGCCGGGAATGTTCACCCCGCCTGAGGGGCCTAAACCCGTTTATCGACCAGGAGGGACTACTGAGGGTAGGAGGTTGCTTGCGTTACTCTTCACCACGGCATGACACAAAACATCCTCCTCTGTTGCCGAAAAATAGTCACATCACCGATACCATAGTTAATCACTATCTTATATCTCATTTTCATGCTGTACTTCGAACAAACCACTCACTCATTCAAGGCCAGTAATGTATTCTTTCAGCATATACTGTAATAAACACCCGGATCTCTAAGTGTATGAGATGTTTTCGATTTAAGGCACCTGCTCTACAACCATTCATGGGGGACCTCCCAGCGATGCGTGTGCAGCAATCAAGATTGTTTGTCCAAGTTGGAGTGGATTATGGAGGACCCTTCCAGATAAAATAATCTGTATTGAGAAATTCTAAGGTGCTCAAGGCTTATTTATGTTTGTTTGTATGCTTGACAACTAAGGCAGTGAACTTTGAAGTGGTATTAGACCTAAGCACAAGGGCCTTTCTTGATGCCGTTCTTCGGTTTATTTCCCGTCGTGGTATGTGTTCAGACCTTAATAGCGACTGTGGAACAAACTTTGTAGATGCCAAGCGCCATTTTACATAACTACAAAGGCATCTAGAGTCCCATACCGAAACCAAAGTGGTAACAGATAAACTTTCGGTCCAAGGTATAACTTGGTATTTCCACATTTTGGTGGACTATGGGAGGCTGGTATCAAGTCAGCAAAAAACTCAGATAAAACGAGTGGTGGGTAATCACACACTTACATTTTAAAGGCTATCCACACTCTTAATTCGAATTGAAGCAGTGCTAAATTCCAGGCCTCTTTGTGCTCTCTCTGCGGATCAAAATGACCTTGATCCGTTGACACCAGGAGAATTCATAGTGGGTCTTTCTCTCACCAGACCACCCGAGGAGATCATAACGGAGCTGCCGACCAACAGGTTGAAACACTGGCAGTTGATACACCAAACCTATCAGCACTTTTGGCAAAGATGGTCAATGGAATATATCCATACTCTCCAACAACGACAAAAATGGGCTACAAACAAAGCCAACTTACAAGAGGGACAGTTAGTCTTGATAAAGGGAGACAATCTTCCCCAACTCAGGTGGCTGATCGGAAGAGTAGAAAAGGTGTACCCTGAAAGGGCTGAGATAACTAGAGTCGTAACTGTCCTTACCATGCATGGGGCCCTCAAACGACCGGTTGTAAAATTATGCCCCCTTCCTAATCAATATGAGGGATGCATTCTTTTGTAAATATTATTCTGTACATATCTTTGTTGTTAGTATGTTATTATTAAAAACTCATTTTAGATTTTGTTGGGTGGTATGTTTGTACATTGTTTATTGTTAGATCAGTACCATTAGTCTCTACTTCATGATTCAGTTTTCTATGCTATCTCTTTGGATAGTGCTGCTTTATCTAGGTTCTCTATGCCTCGAAATTAATTAGTTATTGTTTTTATTGTGATTGTATTGCCTTTTGTTGAGGTTTAGACTGTTTTTTGGCCTTTTATTATATTTTCATGACTCCTTCTACCTTCATTAACCTTTCCTCACTCTTGGAGGCAACAAGAACATACCTGTACCCCTAGAGGTCTATTGTTTTCCCACCAAGTGTCACTGGCGCGGTTTTTAGTTCTTCCGATTGAGTGAGTCATGCGCTGAGACTTGGTCGTCCCATAAGTGATGGTTATAGGTTCCGTGAACTTTCACCTGGAAACAGTCTAATCTCAGTTATTCATGTGCGTGTGTTAATGAAATTGACTGCTCCAAGACAATACCAATCAGACCACATAAAGTGAGGGTAAGTTTCCTCTACGCATTCCCATTCGACCATACAGTCCATTTGTCCGTGTTCGTTACACTGGTCCTCCAGAGGTGTTT